>JAQIUQ010003721.1:0-12347 GCA_030378365.1 Hybognathus amarus | reverse complement strand
AGTATCCGTTGTATTGAAGGTGCAAATTCCCCACGTGCCGACTTCCCCCAAATTCCAAAAAACACAAATTCCCCCACGTGCTGAAGTTGAAGCTCATTATAATATGCAAGACTGTGTTTACTTCCTAGTCTTCAATGCGATACGCCCATAAAATCCGAGCATTTTTCAAGTAGGCTGAAAACTAGGGAAGAAAATAGCCCATAACTTATTCATTTTTATGTTGTTGAATGTAAAAAACAAGCGAACGTCATAAGTTGACCTCAGACAACAAAATAAAAACCCAGTTCATGACCCCTTTAACAGATGACCTCTCCTGGACCACCAACACTAGCTAAAAAAGCCCAACAGTGACTATTTTCTCTTCAAACTTATAAGGAGAGCCAGAGCCCTGGCACCCATTATGTGTATATTCAGAGCCCCAGCACCCATCATATGTATATGTATATTCTTTCGTGGCAACATTGAAAGCATCATGACCAGCTGCATTACGGTGTGGTTTGGGAACTGCACCACCCACAACAAGAAATCCCTGCAGCGTATAGTGAATGCAACAGGAAAAATTGTCGGTGCCCCTCACCTTACCGTACTGATATCTACTATACCCAACTAACCTGGAAAGCACTCAGAAGAGTGGGGAGTCAACCCTCACGCGACTTCTTTAGTCTACTGCCATCTGGGAGGAGGTTCAGGAGTCTTCAGGCCTGAACCACTAGTCTGAAGAATAGCTTAATCCACCAAGCTGTCAGGAAGTTGAACTCTCTTCCCTCTCTGTCCTTAGATACAAGGAACTTTAACTCTCCACCCCCTAAAACACACACACACACATCTGATCACACAATACACTAGACACTTTTATCTTTTTTTCCATTTGCACTACAGTGTTAACATATTTATGCTCTCATGTTCTGTGATTTTTTTATGTTGTGTATTGTATTTTATGTGCTTATCTGGTGTTTTACACCACAGGTCTGAGGAAAAAAGAATTTCAATCCTCTGTATGTATGTCCTGTACATATCGTAGAATTGAAAATAAAGTTGACAATGATTGGATCTAATAAACATATTGTTGTCACAAACACAGGAGGAGACAGACAGGTTTAGGTGCACACAGTGTTTATTAAAACCAAAGTGGTGGTGGAACAACAGGAACGTCTCGGTTACGAATGTAACCCTCGTTCCCTGAGTAGGGAATGGAGACGTTACGTCGAAATGACGGAGAAACCCCCATTCTCTATCATTATGACGTAACTTGGAGTGACTACGAAAGGGAACCAGATGATGGTGAGAGGATGGTGACTTGTAGAATGATGATTGTGACTTACTGTAGTGGAAGCGGAAGTTCTGTTCCTCAGCACAGGTGCACCCAAGGCTGTGTTCTTTCACTCTGGCTTTTTTCACTCTACACAAATCAGCTCACATCACACCACAGGTCTGTCAGCCTGTACAAATATGCGGATGATACAACCATTATAGGACTCATTACCAGTGGTGGAAAGTAACTAATTACAAATACTTTCGTTACAGTACTTGAGTAGATTTTTTTATTTTTTCTACTTTCTTGAGTATAATTAAATTATGGTACTTTACTTGAGTAAAATAAAAATAAAATATTCAACTTCTCTACATTTATATTTTATAAAAAGTAAAAAGTACTTTGCCAAAGGTGCCGAAGGAGCAACAGGGCAAGCTGACGTTTGACAGACAATTCAAACTACTGCGGTGGAGCACTGCGCTTCAGCCAATAACAGACAGATCTGAAGCCCTTCAACCAATGACAGACAGGTCTGACTCGGGTGCAAAACCAATCAAAATCTCTAGTTCGGCTGGGGGCGGGGCGTTCAAACCGCGTTTGACATTCAATCATTATCACTGACGACGCTCGTGTTTTGAATCAGTTGCGCTAACGTTTCAATATTTCAGTGAATGTACGTGAGTATTCTGCTCATATTTAATTATGGCAACTACTGAAATGGGACATACCATTGATAATACCAGAGCAATGAGCAGTTGCAGTAAATAAAAAAGCTTGGCTCATAACATGGACGTGGTGATGGACGCAAGGACAATGTAAGTGTCTAAAATACATGCACACAGTTCAAATTAATTGTAAAGTCTCGCCCTGTTTAACAATACAGTTAAACTAAATATACGAAGCAAACTTTGTACAAAGCTGAAAAAAGTGAAATAAGATCGCATGATTTAGCTGTCAGTCAGATGCATAAAAGTGTAGTTCGTTCCCATAGCAAGCAACAGTGGGCTCCCAGCACATTTTCGGTAGGCTACAACGGAAAAAAGATAATTTAACGTTTAATGTTAACCATACCCCACTTATTTTTTTTATTTTTTTTTACTGGAAATTTTTTTATTCATACTGTTTTATTGTTTTTCATACTGTTTTCATCGAAACTCTCCATTAACTTTCTTTGCTTTCAATTATGAATGATTCAAATCCAAACATTCAAATGATCTTACCTGGACTTACTTTTCAAAATTAGTAATAAAAAATTGTTCTTGACAACAGAGAAAGCTAGTAGTCTATATGTGGAGCACTTTTATCATTGATGAATGCACTTTTTTGGGCTTCAAATTTTCTCCAGTCATTCACTGCCATTATAAAGTTTGGAAGAGCCAGGCCATTTTTTTAATATAGCCTAACTCTGATTGTATTGACTGAAAGAGGAAAAGTCATATCTTCTAAAATGACTTGAGGGAGCGTAAATCGTGGGCTAATTTTCATTTCTGGGTGAACTATCCCTTTCAAGACATACATCATTCTTTTGAAAATACCTGATAGTTTGATGAACAAAGATATATTATAGCTATAATGTGTTTGTCTTCATGTTTCATCAGTCAAAACATCACTATTGCACGTTATTATATCCATATAAGGCATTTCCTGAAATGTGTAAGTTTAATACTTCTATGCATCAGTAATAATAATAATAATAATTCATTTTATTTATGGGCGCCTTTCAAGACACTCAAGGACACCTTACAGGATAAAATACATAGTTATACAAAAAGACAGTCAAGGACACCTTACAGGATAAAATACATAGTTATACAAAAAAGACAGCATTACAATAAATAGTAAGTAGTAGTAACCTACGATCAAATAAAAATATACAATAATGATAAGGAAATACTCAGTAAATACTAACATCAATCAGGATAAGCTAGTCTAAATAAATAAGTTTTGAGACGTGACTTAAAAATTGAAAGACTCAGACTGTTGCGTACATCATAAGGTAAAGTGTTCCACATTGCCGGAGCGTTATAGCTAAAAGCTCTACCCCCATGGTAGTTAGACGCACAGGTGGTATAACAAGAGTGTCAGAAGCAGACGACCTGAGGGATCGAGCAGGAACATACACATGAAGAAGTTCACTGAGATACGAAGGTGCTAAATTGTGTAAAGCCTTATATGTAAAAAGTAGTATTTTATATTGAATACGAGATTTAATTGGAAGCCAATGAAGATGCCTCAGAACCGGAGTAATATGCTCTCTCAGTGATGTTCGTGTAATGATCCGGGCCGCAGAATTTTGAACCAGCTGGAGTTTGTGAGTCATTTTCTGTGAAATGCCACAAAGCAGAGAGTTACAGTAGTCAATTCTGGAAGTCACTAACGCATGCACGAGGACCGCAGTTCCACTAGGAGATAAGGATGGTCGAAGACGATTAATACATCGCAAGTAATAGTATGCAGACCGTGTGATGTTATTTACATGAGCCTCAAAAGACAGAGTACTATCTAAAATAACACCCAGGCTCTTTACCTGGAAGAAGGAGAGAAATCGAGAACCGTCAAAGTTAAGTTTAAGACTTCCACAGTTACTCAATCTCTATTTGGTGCCTACTAATAAAATTTCAGTTTTTGCACTATTGACCTTAAGAAAATTCTGTGTGAACCATAATTTAATTTCAGAAAGACAAAGCACAAGAGAAGACGGTAATACTGAACTAGGTTTTGAACGATATATAGAGCTGAGTGTCGTCTGCATAACAATGAAAGTTTATATTAAATTTACGGAAAATCTGTCCTAGTGGTAATAAGTATATAATAAATAGTAGAGGGCCAAGGACTGACCCTTGAGGTACACCACTGGTAACCTGAGATACTTGCGATTTAAAAGTCTTAATCTGAACAAACTGGTGTCCGACCAGCTAAGTATGATTTGAACCAATCATGGGTTATACCAGTGATTCCAATAGAAATTAACCTCTCCAATAAAATACTGTGTGAAATGGTGTCGAATGCTGCAGTTAAATCAAGGAAAATAAGTATTGATAAAAATCCAGAATTGGCAGCCATTAACAAATCATTTGTAACTTTAATTAGCGCTGTCTCAGTACTATGATGTGGACGATAAGCAGACTGAAATTGCTCAAACAAGTTATTCTCCGTTAAATGATTGTGCACCTGCTGAGCAACGATTTTTTCTAATAGTTTAGAAAGAAAAGGCAAATTCGAAATTGGTCGAAAGTTTCTAGGGTCGTTACTAGGGATGGGCATTTTTCTAAAATATTGCATTCGAATATTCGGGCTCATAAAAATCGAATATTCGAATATTCGTTTATTTAAATTATGTTTAACGAAAAGACGTTATTTTTAAGTTTTTTTTTTACGTTTTTGTCACCATTTCTGGACAAGCTTACAATTAGGCAATACACAACAAGCTTACAATAGTAATTAAAGTTTTCTTTTAGTTGAAAACATTAAACCGTAGGCCTGATGAGTTAACAAAATATATAAAAAAAGCATTATTAAAAGCATGCTCAAGCAGCGCGAGCGGAAAAAAAAACCAATAAAGCAGATTGCTTCAGATATCGATACAGAACGTACACCTATACACACGAGTCAGCAAATGACTGATTATCGTGTTTATATTGTTTCACGTTTATGTTGAGAAAAACAATAATATCCAACGTTACATGCAGGGGCGCGCCAGCACTTTATGCTAGAGTGAGAAAAAGACGCCGCGCTGACAGAACGTTTCAGAGACACAAAGAGAACAGTGTTTCTAACAGCACTTTGCATTTTCTGTCTTGAAACCGGTCTCCCCCAACGAAACTTAAAGTAAGTGTGTCTCAAAATCATTTTGCTATTAAGATAAGTTAACATCTTTGATCACGTGGGGTCCAGCTGCGCTTACCTGCAGTTGTGATGCAATGATGAACAGCTGTCTTTCCTCACTCGACTGTTTGGATTTCATGTGATTTCTCATGGTGATGATATCATAACTCAGATTAATTAATTAATTTGATCAAAAGTAATTCCGTTTAGTAAGATCCTTTTCAAGTAACGTTAATTCCAAACTTCGCTGAGGCAGACGACAACATTATGTGATCAAATACAGACAACTTGTTAACACACTCCACAGCGCCATCCAGTGCATTTAATTATAACTGCGAGTTAGTTCTTTAGGATTTATCATGGACTCACTGCATTTACGGCCAGCAAAGCAACGTATTCAAAATTCGAATAGTATTTTATTTTTCGAATAATAATTACATATCGAATATTTGCAAAAATTCGAATATTGTGCACATCCCTAGTCGTTACAATCCGCACAAGGTTTTTTAAGTATGGGAGTTATGGAAGCTTTTTTTAAAGATAAAGGAACAATTCCAGTAAATAAGGGAAGAATGAATAATTTGAGTTATCAGGGGTAATAAAGAATGTAAACAAGAACTTGAGAAGATGTGTGGGAATTGGATCTGCCTGACAGGTAGTAGATTTTGCTTTGTTAACAAATTCAGCTATTTCATTCGCTGTGGGCAAATAAAAACTAGGAAAGGTAGTAAGAATAGGAGCATCATAGAGAGTTGGAAATAAACCACATGCCCTATGTCCGAAGTCAAATTCCCATGAATGCTTTCAATTTTATCACTAAAATAAGTCATAAAAACATCACATGTGGTATTGGACTGCGGGTGTAATGAAAGCATCTGGTGGTCTGCAAAATACTATTCATTGTAGAGAATATACATTTTTGTATTCCCACCAGCAGAGTTTATCAAATTAGCATAGTAATCAGTTTTAGCAGTGGAAAGAGCATTTTTGTAATCTCTGTATATGGTGATCGTACATTTCCTTATGCACAATTAAACCAGATCTTTTATACAAGCGTTCTAATTGGGACGCCCTTTAGCTTTTAACAAGCGTAACTCTGAGGTATACCATTGCGCAGTATGAGCAAATGAAACAGTTTGAGTTCTAACAGGTGCAACTTTATCTGTAAAACGTTCTGTAACTCATCGTTGTAATAAGAAGTCAATTCCTCAAGACTCAATAGACCATCAGTATTCAATGAATAGGTGTTCATTAAATTATTAACTTCATTAGAAAACACAGATAGTTCCGATATTCTTAATATTACGAAATGTTATAGTACGTTTATGGGCAATTTTCGATACAGTTAATCTGGCATTAAAGGACACAAGTTTATGATCAGATAAAGACGGGGTCACGTGATCTACAGTCAAAAGGTGTTATTTCAGTACAACAAACAAGATCAAGCGTGTGACCCTTTGAATGAGTAGGGAAATCAATAAACTGTTTCAGTCCAAAACTGTCCAAACATGATAAAAAGCAATTCGTATCAGTAGCAGTAGTTTTATCAACATGAATATTAAAATCACCGACCATAATCACATTAGGAGAAGCAGAGCATAATAAAGTTAAGAAAGTATAAAGTTCAGTTAGGAAGTTAGTGTTAGATCTTGGTGGATCGATATACAGTTGTTATGATGGTGGGTGTCGGTCCATTAATTTGTAGCACCATAGCTTCAAACGTTTCATAGGATGGTACAGCTATAGTAGAGACTTTCCATTTCTTATTATAAAACATTGCTAAGCCACCACCTCGACCCTGAAATTCGGGGCTGACATGCGTAGGTGAAACCTGAAGGAATAGACTGATTCAATTGTGAAAAGTCATTTTGCTGCTGCCATGTCTCAGTCAAACAGAGAAAATCAAACTCACAGTCCTTCAATAAGTCCCAAACCGACGTCGCTTTGTTGTTGAGCGAATGTTCAGCAATCCAAACGTAAGAACGTTCGTTGAGGATTCATGGATAGTTGACTTGCCTAGATGCTGCAAGCATCTGGTGGTCCACAGTCCGTTCCACCCTGCTAGTCGGTTCGTACGATGAGGACCAGAAGGATCTGATGGAGTGTGCATCATCATAAGTGTAATTCCGTCTTGATCCACGGTGAAGATACTTGCGATGGGGTTTAGGAATGTTAGTGTAGGAGTAAAGATCCAGAGGAGACAGATAGCAATTTGAACGGAATTGTAAAAGCTCTTCAGTGCTATATTGAATCACCAGAACAGCAGGCTGGAATGTAGTCAGTAAAATAATCCAGTTCAGGATGCTCCATGGAACCATCACAAAAAGCCTCATTGTTCCAGTCATAAACAACCGGGAAGTGACACGGCAAGCGACAGAAAACACACCACGGTAGACTTTTCATCGCAAGGAGTATCAGACTGAGATTTTCACCATATGTTAAAAAAGTAAAAACGTAGGCTAAACCATTAAAACGTATAAAACAAATTAAAAGCAAATAAACAACAAATAAACACCCCGGAGACAGCGGCAGCTAACAACGCGCCAGCGTACGTCCTTCAGTACACTGGGCCTTCAGTATGAATGAAATAGATGACATGAGAGTTTTTAGCGCTCCATTTCGCTATCATCTCCCCATTTTGGGTAAAAATAGAAAAATACTAAAGTACTTTGTAACATAGTTACTTGAGTAGTTTTTAAGCAAACTACTTATTTACTCTTACTTGAGTCATATTATATTTCAGTACTTCTACTTGTACTCAAGTAAATTATTACTTAAGTAGCAATACTTTTACGTAAGTACAATTTGTCAGTACTCTTTCCACCACTGCTCATACCAACAACCAAGAAAGCGTATATTGTGCACAGATCAACCAAGCAGTGACCTGGTGTACAGATCATGATCTTCCTCTCAACTAACACAGTCTCATCCCGAATTCGTCATATAACTGACGTCTTGGGACGTCTTTTGATCATTCGTCAATATATGCCTTTTTAGGGCCCCCTTAAACGTCGGTAGATGACGATCCCGGGCCGTCATACAACTGACGCTTTACCTTTAACGTCAGTTAGGTGACGAGTTGGGTTTAGGGTTAGGTTTAGGTCTGGGGTAGAGTTAGGATCCGATAACGTCATCTACCGACGTTTAATGCCTCATTTCCACTGAGCGGCACGGTACGGCTTCAGTTCGGTACGCATTTATTTGCGTTTCCACTGTCAAAAGTTGTGAATGGTACCAAAAAGCCGAACCATACCGTACCACTATTTTGGGTACCCTTTCGTTGGGGTACCTAGCACAGTGAAAGGGTACTAAAAGGTGGAGCTAGACTCACTGCAGAATGGTGATTGGTGGACAGAGTATCGTCACTCGCGCGTGCTACAAGGGCATTAGAAGCATACAGTTGAAATATAATTCTACTGTTATTGTGTCACGAAATGTAGTTTTAAGAGTTTTTCAGGTGAGAAAGTAGTTTGTTAAAGCTCAAATCTGTGGTTTATTTATAGATTTATGATAATTTGACTGAGATCCATTTCAAGCGATCACCGGACGCTCGCGCTCGTGTCTCCCGCCTGGAACAGCCTTACCTCGGCTAATCGTTCTGATGTTTGCCGCTGACTCGGACGTCTCTGTAGTAGTTAAACATGAGATATAGTTCGTCTTGTAGAAACCTAACCGGTGACCTTTGGTCTCGTGAATCTATAATTCGTTCCCTGGCCAATAGCATTGGCAGAAGGCTACGTGAAGTTTCATATCTTTGAGCGCTGAATTTGTATATTTGACTGACTGAATTGTTTCTTTATGTTATTTAAGCTTTACTGTATATCTGTTTGTACCTTTTACTTATACTTTTATAATGGCTATTATTGATAGAACTGAAATGCAACAAAAAGAGATAATTTTGTCATTTTTTAAATTCTATTACAAGATAATGTGTTGTTCATTGCAACATTTGTACCAAAACGATATGCAATACATTACATATTGCCTGGAATATGTTTAATATTTTTACATTTAAACGAAAAGAGGCAGGGTTGTGTTTTATATTTAGTTTTGTTATAAATATAACGTTACATACATGCAGTGAATATAATCAATAGGCTATGCGTTGCCTGAACCACATTTGTGTGCTTTATAATGTTTAAAATGTATTGAAATGAAATCGAAAAGAAGCAGAGTGGTGTTTTATAACATATTTCGTTTTATTATTGCCTAAAATTTACATACAGAGAGTAACCGGAGTCGCAGAGCCAGAGCGAGCTGAGTGCCGCGTTCAAGAACGCATCGCGCTGTTCCATTAGCAGGGATTAGTGCTGGGCGGTTTGACCAAAAATTGATATCACGGTTTTTTCAAAATCATAACGGTTTTTCGCTTTTTCTGTTCGTTTTTTTTTTTTTTTTTTATGCATAGTCAGGTGTTCAATGCATTTTCTACTGGTTAAGAGAGGAATTACTGCAGTAAATTGACTTAGGTCTATTTTACTGTCATTAGTGAATATTGTAGAATAATTCCACACTAGTAATACAGGTTTGCATGGCCTCAGAAAATGATGCTGTTTACAGATAAGAGCCATTCATGATTCTAATGAAGTGAGGAATCAAAATGCAAAGACAACGGCAGTCAAAATACAGAACTTTTATTTTAAACAACACAATTAGAACAACTTGGAATACTTTTGCTAGTTCAAGTACAAATCCAGGAACATTACGTGCATTCAAGTAAATATAAAAGGAAATCTTGTCTTGCATTGCTTTTGAGGTCTATTAAAGAAATTAAAACAAAATTATGCAACTTGCATTAGTTATTCCTTCAAAAAGTATTGCTTCGAAACCAGAACAAACATAAAATAAATATAAAGTGCTAACTTACTTGGCACACAGGATTATCCTGTATAATGGAGACAATATTTGGCTCGACTTTTCTTTAGCTTTCCCTGTGTTACATGCTGATGTGGAGGGCGTGCGCTAAATCCGCGGCTGATTTAATACATTCTTGATATTCCAAGACATGTTTGCGGCTAAGGCGCTGGAGCAATTTGCTTGTGTTGCCGGGTCATTCTCCCCAGCGGAGAATTTTAGCCCGACAGCACTTACATAAAATGGTTGTTTGGTCGACGTCGGATTTTTGGAAAACAAAAAACCTCCAAACAACAGACCCGGCTCCTCTTTTTGGCACAAGTTCTTCTTCGGTGTCATCACTGTCATGTTGTACTAATTCTTCAGCATCCATCGTCCATGTAACGTAACAGAGCGCTGCTGTTTGTTTACCCTCGTTGGTGCTTAGTAGTGCAACGGGTAAAGGGTCCGTCTGAAACAGTGTCGCGGACTCTATGGTCGCGCAACGTCAACGGTTCGTTCCGAACGTTGTGTAATTAAACCCGGTATGGCGGTTTATTCAAAATCAAAATCGTGACGAAAATATAAACCGGTTTTCGGTTCTGAACCGGTTTACCGCCCAGCACTAGCAGGGATCATTCTCCTGAGTCGGACTTTGCGATGGCTACTTGGTATTGAGAAACGCCTAATGCCAGCGCTTGTTTCTAGTGACAAACATGCTGAGAAGCAAGAACAAGATCTACTGTGCTGTCTGTCATCCATTGTTGTTTACTATGTCGCTTTCTTCGCGCGAAAATGACGTTGATTCGCTTCTTTCCAGCAAACACCACGCCTATCAAGTAGGGTACTGTTGGCTGTGGAAACGCAAGCCTGATCATGGTGTACCCGACTCCTGCATACTGTACTGTACCGTACCATACCCCTCAGTGGAAATGAGGCATAAGGGGGCCCTAAAAAGGCATATATTGACGAATGGTCAAAAGACGTCCCAAGACGTTAGTTATATGATGAATTGGGATGAGACTACGCTGACTCAACACATCAAAAACAAAATAACTCATCGTCGACCTGAGATGTCAACCATCCCCCAAAACTCCTGTGCTCATTGAAGGTGAACCCATCTTCATTACTGGTCAATTCAAACTTCTTGGAATACACATTAGCAATAACCTTAAATGGAAAATCACACACAGATCATATCTACAATGAAGTCCAGCAAAGAATTTTTCATCTCTGACAGCTCAAGAGTTCAGTTCAGAGTAAGGTCTCATCTTCTGCTCCGCTTCTACATGGCCATCGTCGAAGCATCCTCACTACATCCATCACAGTCTGGTTTGGAAGTCTTGACTCACTTTCCCGGAAAGAAACTACAGCGTATCTTCAACAGAGCATCTAAAGTCATTGGTTCACCCCTACAATCCATCGAATCACTCTACCACAAACGGACACTACGTAGAGCTCACAAGATAATTGCTGATACCTCTCACCCTGCACATAACGCCTTCCAGTTACTGCCCTCTGGGGCGTTACAGGACAGTCGCGCTGAGGACAACTCGTTTTTAAAAACAGCTTCTTTCCGAAAGCAATTCAGATTTTGAACTCTGAACTGCTGAGGACTGGATTAAGCATGACCCCTTACCCCTTATGCCTATGTATATTTTGTGTTTTTGTATGTATGGTATTGTATTATATATGTTTAATGTTCAATGTTAATGTGTTTTTCTAAAACTTGCAGCAAAGAAATGAGCTGTACTGAAAACAAATTCCACCAGCCTGGCTGTGTGGTCATTAAATTAAATAAATCAGTCAATCAATCAATCAATCAATCAATCAAATGAAGTAGAATCCCTGTGCAGGTGACGAAGTGAACACGAAGGCAGACAATCTGGATCAGGATGATGGATGGAAGACGGACAGCAGAATGGATACAGGACAAGAGATCTCAGGTGAGTAGAGGGGTAAGGAGTCTGACATTTAAAGCAGTGTACTGCAATGAGACCAGACAAGGAGTGAAATGAGAACTGGGCATTTAAAGGGTGTGTTGATGCAGCAGGTCAGTCCTCTGGTGATTGTCAAGTCAAGTCTTCTTTATTTTATATAGCGCTTTTACAATACAGATTCGAATCACAGCAGCTTCACAGTAATAAGATGAAAATAAATAACAAGAAGTTTGCTTCTAGAATAAAATTGCTTCATCGTCCACCTGAAGAAAGGCAGATCAAAAATATTGTTGAGTAATTAAATGTCCCCAACTAAGCATGCCAAAAGCAAAGACTACAGTGGCAAGGAAGCGAGAGTCTCAGCCGATAGAGAGCTATTCTACACATGAACATGAGTAGGCCTAACTAAGAAAACATAAAATAATTAAATAAGTAGGCTAAACGGTTTTAATTTTTTTATTTTAATAATAAATGTATGCTCGTATTTTACCTTAAAT
>JAQIUQ010003719.1:12500-22829 GCA_030378365.1 Hybognathus amarus | reverse complement strand
TGGTGGAGGCTGCGAGGCAATCATTCTGAGGTGACACCCTGGCAAACCAAGACAAGGTAGGAAGATTTATTATAAAGGCTATAGGTCTGTCTGAATGGAAGAGATTGTGAAGGGGACGGGAAGAGCTTTACTCCGATGAGGAGAGTGAAGAGTTGTTATACTTAAGGGTTAAAACTTTACTCCGATAAGGAGAACAAAGTTATTATATACCTAAGGGTTAAAGTATAAAGAAAAAGTCGCTGATAGCATTGTTTAAAGTTTAACAAGAGCAGACAGAGCAAGTGAAGCGTGCTCTGTGGGGGCCCGCTGGGCAGTTGTTGGTGTAGCACCATCCCAGCAAAGCACGACCCTGGATTTAGGGTTAAGTTCCAGGGCGCTCGCAAACCTACTCTATCTCTTCCATCTCAGAAAGGGGATCCCTGAATTTAGTGGATTAGTCAGTTAGGGATTGATAAACTAGTTAAAAAAATAGGGTTGTTTGCCATTGATGCATCGAGAACGATCCCTCTGTTTAAATAAATTATGACCCAAATTGGCATGGATCAGAATTTGTGACCGGGAGTCGTGAGTGAAGAATACTTTGTGGTTTCTTTGTGTAGAAGTCCAGACTTGTCAGTAAGAACGCATTTTTTTTTTTCAATTAGTGGTTTAAACATTGTGCTACTAAAACATTCTCTGTGGTGAGTTTCATCTGTGACCAACAATGACAGATAACAAAGACATCTCAAGTTGTTCTGACCAAATTGATGAGGCTGAAGGGACTGCATGCTGTAAACAGCTCTTCTCTGATGCGCTCAGAACAAAAAAATACGCAGAATTGATTAAGAAAATGGTCAGTCAGGGTTTTGATGTTGAATGGGAAATCACAAAGCAGATTGACTGGCTGCAGAAAAAGAAAGAAGCTGACAAAGTAAAATTTTTGTCTGTGTTTGCCTATTCATGGATTTGTAAGATGGGAGGAATCCCTATAACCCAAACAAAACTCTATGGGACAAGCTGGAGGCTGTTGCTAGGCAACAGACTCTAGGCATTGCTGATGTACAGTCGCTGGTTGAAGGGTTAGTTCCCGCCTCTAAATTGAGGGCTGTCCAGGCTGTAAACTTTTCCCTCGGGGTCCCTACAAATTGGGGTGAGTTTTGTGTGGCTTATGATGAATACAAAACAGCTGTAAAAGAATTGCTGGGCAAGGGATCTTTCCCGTGGAGTAGTGTGACCCAGATCCAGCAGAGAACCAGTGAAAGCCCAGTAGAGTATGTAGACCGGTTTCGTATTGCCTATGAGACCTACTGTGCTGCTAATAACATTGTGGAAGATTTTGATGCGTCTATGACCATTGAATCAGCCACAGCCGGTCTGAATACGGCAATACCATGATATGCTGACAAACAGTGGCATTGAGATTCAAACTTGGGCAGATTTATACAAAATGAACATGTCTCGTATATAGAAATAATGTTTTAAGTGATAAAATATTTGCTTTGTTGTGCATAATCCCACCATGCATTTAGTCATATGCAAAATAATCAGGCTTGTTCGACTTCATGCAGCTCTGCGCAGACTGATCGGCGGCTGACTTGAAACAGTGCTTGCCGGTAAGAAATTTTGTCCGACTTGATGCAGCGCTGACTCCACGTGACTGTGACATATGCCATCAGAGTACCGCGAGAGCGATACGAGAGTAGCCGGAGGACTCAGCCAGCGCAGCTTCTGAAGAGCGGCTGCACGAGCTCTGATGATGTCACAGCTGTTCCACGATTCGCCGGATTCAACGCATGACAACAATCATGTGCGTTTCGTGTTTATTCTCACACATTTAGTTCCACTAAAGCTCACAAATCAGTTTTTTTATAACAGTAAACAGTCTTTTCATGTAATCGCGATGTTGTATTGTGTCATGTTTATCAAATAAAACTGATTAAAAAACGTTGACTCCACGTCATTGATTATAGGCTTATTTTGAACTTTATTCTAGTTCAAACAGATGCTGTATGAAGCAGTAAAGTTTTTTATGAAAATGTGTCTGAAATATCTGTTTATTTGGCAAATGTTGCATTTATTTCAGTTAAGCTGTGGTAAAGCATGCAAACACCACGTGCGCAGTCGCTACGGGAACCAGAAAGTGTCCGACTTCACGTCTTCGTTTGCAGCTCCTCCCCGCCTGCACGCGGCTATTCTCGCCGATCGGTTGCATCCAGCCGCAGGCGATGTCGAACACACCTATTTATTGAAGCATCCAGACACTTCACCACGTGAGCAAGCAGCAGGCTCCTGATTGGTTAACGCCGCGAATTCACGCCAAAGTTCAGATTTTTCAACTCGGGCGGCAGACGCGAATTCGCGTCAAACGCGTTCAATCGCGCCATTCGCGCGAACTTGACACGCGAATGAGGCGTATAGGGATCTTCCGCCGTGACGTCACGACGCGGTTGCATGTGCTCTGGTTGGCAGAAAAGTAATGGCCGTATGCCGCACAGTATTATAAAGTCATAATTTAACCCAAAGATTGGGCACTGTACAGTCAGTGTATCATCTGTGTACACACCCTTATAGATTAAGGGCAAATTATTGTATTTTCTTTGATACATTTTTACGTATATGTTGACCAATGTTATAAATCAGAGGTAAGATCATTTTGATTCAAAATATAGCCCATGGACAAATTGCACCTCTATTTTACTCTAGTTGTAACAAATTTACCAGTTATCCAGTTAACACAAGTAATATTCGTAATTATGACTTATAGGCATCTAAAGATTTGTACGCCTTCATTGACTCTCTGATAAGCATAGATGGCGTGTCGATGAGATACAGGTAGATGTCGCCGAATGTCAAATCTGGCCATGTGTTAGGACTTTTGTTCCAATTCTCACTCAGGTGATATGGATCAGGCATAGAACATGAACCCTGGTTATATAAAAGCTTTACCTTATATCTCCTTTTAGCTTTTTCTTACAAAGAATTATAATTTTGCTGACAGAACACATAGACTGCTGCGTATGTTTTGGTTCTTTTTGCCAACCAGTTCGCGCCCACGCCCATTTCGTGACGTCACATATGACGCTGGCGAACATCCCTATTCGCGTCTTCCGCAAAGAATTGGAATTGAAGGAAGATTTTATAATTGGGTTTTAAGCTTCTTATTTGGACGTTCGATTCAAGTCAAGCTAGGCAATTCATTATCTCAAATGGTGAATGTAGAAAACGGAACAGCACAGGGAAGTGCCATAACATAAGTCCTGTATTATTTAACATAATGATCAATGATATATATGAAGAAGTTCATCCAGGAATTAAAACAGCATTATATGCAGATGACGGAGCAATTTGGAAGAGGGAAGAAATGTTAAATATATAGTGAAAAAAAATACAAGAAGCAATTGAGAATGTTGAGAAATGGTCAGTGGAATGGGGATTTAGATTCTCTATTTCCAAAACGTGCAGTCAGTTTTTTACTAAAAAGAGGATTTCAGAAAATATTAAACTTTATTTATATAAACAGCCATTAGAAAGGGTATCAAATTTTAAATATTTAGGGCCCAAGCCCTGAAAGGGCGCAGAGCCCTATTGTTTTCCTTCCGATTATTTATTTATTTATTAGGGCCCAAGCCCTGAAAGGGCGCAGAGCCCTATTGTTTTCCTTCCGATTATTTTTTTTTTTTTTTTTTTTTTTCTTTTTTTTTTTTTTTTTTCTTTCTAGCGACTATTCGGGCACTTTTGGGGCCCTTAACATGCTCGAAAACTCTTGAAACTTTGCACACGGGTCAGAACCCGCGGCCATCAGAGCCGGGCTGAAGCTGGTACCCGGGCGTGGCAGGGCGGCTCGTCAGCGCCCCCTGGAATGGGGTCCGAACACCTGGTCCATAACTCAAACACACTTGCATGTAATAATATGAAACTCGGTACACATGTCGATAGCAGAATTTCATCTATACCTCGTGTTCTTACTTTTTACCCCAGCCCAACAGGAAGTCGGCTATTGAGGTTTTTTTGTAAAACACACGCAATGAACTTTTAAATACTCCTCCTAGAGCTCCTGATCCAAATTCGACGAAACTCGGTCAGCGCTGAAGTCAAGACATTGAGGATGAAAGTTTGTGTGGGGATTTTTGATATCTCCGAACGGTTTGGCCGTGGCGAGGAAACGAAACTATGGCGAGAAACGTGAAACAGGAAGTGTGTCATAACTTCAGCATACATTAACTGATCTGGATGAAACTTCAGCAGTGTGTTCGCTGTAAGAGGACGATCACATGGATGTGACTATTGTGAGTCAAAGTTATAGCGCCACCAACTGGCAGCAGGAAGTGTGTCACTTTCAAAATGCTTTGAAATTACCCTCTTATTTTTACCCCGATTTGCTTCAAACTTCATCTGTATAATGTAAATACACGGCAGATGAAGACCTATGAATGGATTCTTGATATCTTTGAAACTGTTGCCGTGGCGACGCATCAAACTTTACCATTCTTTTAGGATGCATTCTTTTAGGGATTCGAACATTTGTCCATAAATCAAACACACGTGCATGGATTAATATGAAACTCGGTACACTCATAGATCACATCAGGCCAAACAACTTTCGTGCTCTAAGTTTTACGACAGTTCAAACGGAAGTCGGGAATTATGTTTTTTTTTTTTAGAATAAATGTCCTAGAAAAACATCAAATTACAACCCATGCTGTTACCAATCACCACCAAACTCGGTGTGCATGAAGTCAAGACATTGAGGATGCTAAATTCCGGACGGATTTGTGATATCTCGAACGGTTTGGCCGTGGCGGATTTTTTTGACTAAAAAAGGACACATAAAGTGTGTTATAACTTGGTTAGTTTTACTGACAGTTACAAAACTTGCCGTGTATATTGTTCTATTCAAGCCAAACAACTTTCTAATTAACAATAATAAGCTCAAACCCACAGAAAGTCAGATATTGTAGTTTGAATATGATCATGCTCTTTCTGAGCCTGAGTCTTTCTTGAGTCTCCTGACACACAGTCTGTGTGTGTGTGTGTGTGTAGGGGGAGGGGGCTTAATCATTTCACTGTGTGTCTGGCCTGCTAAAGTAAATACATTTCTTAAGCCTGGTATTTTTTAAATAAGTTTTTGTTTTTATTTTTTTATAAGTAAAGGCATATAACCTGTTTAATTGTAGTGCATTGACAATAGTTTTATATAATTAGTGTATTAATTAAATTAACTTGGTCCATAAATCAAAAAGGAAGTGTGTTAAAACTTCTGCATACATTAACTGATCTTGATGAAACTTCAGCAGTGTGTTCGTTGTAAGAGGCCGATCACATGGATGTGACTATTGTGAGTCAAATATATAGCGCCACCAACTGGCAGCAGAAAGTGTTTCACTTGCAAAATGCTTTGAAATCACACTCTTACTTTTACCCGATTTGCTTCAAACTTCATCTGTATAATGTAAACACACGCCAGATGAAGAGCTGTGAAAGCATTATTCAATATCTAAGATAATGTTGCCATAGCAACGCATCAAACTTTAACATTCCTTTTTTTGATGATTTTGAGTCTCTTAGCGGCTTTTGGGGCCCTTAATGGGTTTGAAAACTCTTGAAACTTTGCACACAGGTCAGATCCCACAGCCATCAGAGCCGGGAAGATGGTACCCGGGTGTGGCAAGGGGGCTAGACAGCGCCCCCTGGAACGGGGTCCAAAAACTTGGTCCATAAATCAAACACGCTTGCATGTAATAATATGAAACTCAGTACACATGTTGATCTCATCGTTTCATATATTCATATATTCTCCTCAAGCCGGACAACTTTCTAATTTACACTCATGAGCTAGGACCCACAGAAAGTCAGATATTTTGGTTTGAAAATGTTGAGTGTCTCTCTGAGCCTACACTTCTGTATGGCAAGCCCTTTTAACATTTAAAAGCTAAGTTTGACTATTCGTAATTAACATTGTAGATATCAACAACGTCTTTCTGAGTCGTAATTACATTTTGGATAGTTTGTATTATCATTTAAGATATCTGTAACGTAATTGTGACTAGTCGAAACGACAGATAGAGTATGGCAAGCCGTTTTAACATTTAATCATTTTAACCTACTAGTCTCTATTTTCATGCTACTAGTACTTATTTTTTAGATACTAGTATCTATTCCATTAAGTACTGAGTACTTATTCATTAGCTACTAGTGCTTATTCTTTAGATACTAGTGCCTTTTCTTTAGATACTAGTGTTTATTCTTTAGGTACTAGTACCTTTTTAAAGATACTAGTACTTATTCATTAGACACTAGTCCTTATTTATTAGATACTAGTACTTATTCATTAGATGCTAGTCCTTATTCATTACATACCAATGCTTATTAATTAGTTACTAGTACTTATTCATTAGATGCTAGTACCTATTAAATAGATACTAGTACTTATTCATTAGACACTAGTACTTATTTCAATGGTGACTAGTAACTATTCTTTTGTTACTAGTCACATTTTTTCCAGTGACTTCTATGGTGATCTGTCATTCAGATATCAACTATTCAGTTCTGACTAGTATGTTAGTATGTATTCCAATTGTGGAATACATACTAGTATGTATTCCAAAGCAGGGGTTACGTTTTTGCACGTCGTGCAGAATAACCCTAAAGGCACCAAGGTGGCGGTGCCACCGGCTTTATATATATATATATATATATATATATATATATATATATATACATATAAATATAGCTGCGAGCAGCGATGGAGGGCCAAAGCCGGCGGTACCGCCATCCCGGTGCCTTTAGGCACCGGGGTTGCGGTGCCACCGGCTTGGGCCTCGCGATCGCTGCTCGCAGCTATATTTATATATTTAGGGCCCAAGCCCGAAAGGGCGCAGAGCCCTATTGTTTTCCTTCCGATTATTTTTTTTTTTTTTTTTTTTTTTTTTTCTTTTTTCTTTGAGCGACTATTCGGGCACTTTTGAGGCCCTTAACATGCTCGAAAACTCTTGAAACTTTGCACACGGGTCAGAACCCGCGGCCATCAGAGCCGGGCTGAAGCTGGTACCCGGGCGTGGCAGGGCGGCCTCGTCAGCGCCCCCTGGAATGGGGTCCGAACACCTGGTCCATAACTCAAACACACTTGCATGTAATAATATGAAACTCGGTACACATGTCGATAGCAGAATTTCATCTATACCTCGCGTTCTTACTTTTTACCCCAGCCCAACAGGAAGTTGGCTATTGAGGTTTTTTTGTAAAACACACGCAATGAACTTTTAAATACTCCTCCTAGAGCTCTGATCCAAATTCGACGAAACTCGGTCAGCGTGAAGTCAAGACATTGAGGATGAAAGTTTGTGTGGGGATTTTTGATATCTCGAACGGTTTGGCCGTGGCGAGGAAACGAAACTATGGCGAGAAACGTGAAACAGGAAGTGTGTCATAACTTCAGCATACATTAACTGATCTGGATGAAACTTCAGCAGTGCGTTCGCTGTAAGAGGACGATCACATGGATGTGACTATTGTGAGTCAAAGTTATAGCGCCACCAACTGGCAGCAGGAAGTGTGTCACTTTCAAAATGCTTTGAAATCACCCTCTTATTTTTACCCGATTTGCTTCAAACTTCATCTGTATAATGTACATACACGGCAGATGAAGACCTATGAATGGATTCTTGATATCTTTGAAACTGTTGCCGTGGCGACGCATCAAACTTTACCATTCTTTTAGGATGCATTCTTTTAGGGATTCGAACATTTGTCCATAAATCAAACACACGTGCATGGATTAATATGAAACTCGGTACACTCATAGATCACATCAGGCCAAACAACTTTCGTGCTCTAAGTTTTACGACAGTTCAAACGGAAGTCGGGAATTATGTTTTTTTTTTTTAAATAATTGTCCTAGAAAAACATCAAATTACAACCCATGCTGTTACCAATCACCACCAAACTCGGTGTGCATGAAGTCAAGACATTGAGGATGCTATATTCCGGACGGATTTTTCATATCTCTGAACGGTTTGGCCGTGGCGGATTTTTTTGACTAAAAAAGGACACATATAGTGTGTTATAACTTGGTTAGTTTTACTGACAGTTACAAAACTTGCCGTGTATATTGTTCTATTCAAGCCAAACAACTTTCTAATTAACAATAATAAGCTCAAACCCACAGAAAGTCAGATATTGTAGTTTGAATATGATCATGCTCTTTCTAAACCTAGGCCTGTCACACAGTCTGTGTGTGTGTGTGTGTGTGTAGGGGGAGGGGGCTTAATCATTTCACTGTGTGTCTGGCCTGCTAAAGTAAATACATTTCTTAAGCCTGGTATTTTTTACATAAGTTTTTATTAGGGCCCAAGCCCTGAAAGGGCGCAGAGCCCTATTGTTTTCCTTCCGATTATTTTTAGGGCCCAAGCCCTGAAAGGGCGCAGAGCCCTATTGTTTTCCTTCCGATTATTTTTTTTTTTTTTTTTTTTTTTTTTTTTCTTTTTTTAGCGACTATTCGGGCACTTTTGGGGCCCTTAACATGCTCGAAAACTCTTGAAACTTTGCACACGGGTCAGAACCCGCGGCCATCAGAGCCGGGCTGAAGCTGGTACCCGGGCGTGGCAGGGCGGCTCGTCAGCGCCCCCTGGAATGGGGTCCGAACACCTGGTCCATAACTCAAACACACTTGCATGTAATAATATGAAACTCGGTACACATGTCGATAGCAGAATTTCATCTATACCTCGTGTTCTTACTTTTTACCCCAGCCCAACAGGAAGTCGGCTATTGAGGTTTTTTTGTAAAACACACGCAATGAACTTTTAAATACTCCTCCTAGAGCTCTGATCCAAATTCGACGAAACTCGGTCAGCGTGAAGTCAAGACATTGAGGATGAAAGTTTGTGTGGGGATTTTTGATATCTCGAACGGTTTGGCCGTGGCGAGGAAACGAAACTATGGCGAGAAACGTGAAACAGGAAGTGTGTCATAACTTCAGCATACATTAACTGATCTGGATGAAACTTCAGCAGTGCGTTCGCTGTAAGAGGACGATCACATGGATGTGACTATTGTGAGTCAAAGTTATAGCGCCACCAACTGGCAGCAGGAAGTGTGTCACTTTCAAAATGCTTTGAAATCACCCTCTTATTTTTACCCGATTTGCTTCAAACTTCATCTGTATAATGTAAATACACGGCAGATGAAGACCTATGAATGGATTCTTGATATCTTTGAAACTGTTGCCGTGGCGACGCATCAAACTTTACCATTCTTTTAGGATGCATTCTTTTAGGGATTCGAACATTTGTCCATAAATCAAACACACGTGCATGGATTAATATGAAACTCGGTACACTCATAGATCACATCAGGCCAAACAACTTTCGTGCTCTAAGTTTTACGACAGTTCAAACGGAAGTCGGGAATTATGTTTTTTTTTTTTAGATAAATGTCCTAGAAAAACATCAAATTACAACCCATGCTGTTACCAATCACCACCAAACTCGGTGTGCATGAAGTCAAGACATTGAGGATGCTAAATTCCGGACGGATTTGTGATATCTCGAACGGTTTGGCCGTGGCGAATTTTTTTGACTAAAAAAGGACACATAAAGTGTGTTATAACTTGGTTAGTTTTACTGACAGTTACAAAACTTGCCGTGTATATTGTTCTATTCAAGCCAAACAACTTTCTAATTAACAATAATAAGCTCAAACCCACAGAAAGTCAGATATTGTAGTTTGAATATGATCATGCTCTTTCTGAGCCTGAGTCTTTCTTGAGTCTCTCTGACACACAGTCTGTGTGTGTGTGTGTGTGTGTAGGGGGAGGGGGCTTAATCATTTCACTGTGTGTCTGGCCTGCTAAAGTAAATACATTTCTTAAGCCTGGTATTTTTTAAATAAGTTTTTATTTTTATTTTTTTATAAGTAAAGGCATATAACCTGTTTAATTGTAGTGCATTGACAATAGTTTTATATAATTAGTGTATTAATTAAATTAACTTGGTCCATAAATCAAAAAGGAAGTGTGTTAAAACTTCTGCATACATTAACTGATCTTGATGAAACTTCAGCAGTGTGTTCGTTGTAAGAGGCCGATCACATGGATGTGACTATTGTGAGTCAAATATATAGCGCCACCAACTGGAAGCAGAAAGTGTTTCACTTTCAAAATGCTTTGAAATCACACTCTTACTTTTACCCGATTTGCTTCAAACTTCATCTGTATAATGTAAACACACGCCAGATGAAGAGCTGTGAAAGCATTATTCAATATCTAAGATAATGTTGCCATAGCAACGCATCAAACTTTAACATTCCTTTTTTTTGATGATTTTGAGTCTCTTAGCGGCTTTTGGGGCCCTT
>JAQIUQ010003719.1:0-7500 GCA_030378365.1 Hybognathus amarus | reverse complement strand
CAAGCCCTTTTAACATTTAAAAGCTAAGTTTGACTATTCGTAATTAACATTGTAGATATCAACAACGTCTTTCTAGTCGTAATTACATTTTGGATAGTTTGTATTATCATTTAAGATATCTGTAACGTAATTGTGACTAGTCGAAACGACAGATAGAGTATGGCAAGCCGTTTTAACATTTAATCATTTTAACCTACTAGTCTTTATTTTCATGCTACTAGTACTTATTTTTTAGATACTAGTATCTATTCCATTAAGTACTAGTACTTATTCATTAGCTACTAGTGCTTATTCTTTAGATACTAGTGCCTTTTCTTTAGATACTAGTGTTTATTCTTTAGGTACTAGTACCTTTTTAAAGATACTAGTACTTATTCATTAGACACTAGTCCTTATTTATTAGATACTAGTACTTATTCATTAGATGCTAGTCCTTATTCATTACATACCAATGCTTATTAATTAGTTACTAGTACTTATTCATTAGATGCTAGTACCTATTAAATAGATACTAGTACTTATTCATTAGACACTAGTACTTATTTCAATGGTGACTAGTAACTATTCTTTTGTTACTAGTCACATTTTTTCCAGTGACTTCTATGGTGATCTGTCATTCAGATATCAACTATTCAGTTCTGACTAGTATGTTAGTATGTATTCCAATTGTGGAATACATACTAGTATGTATTCCAAAGCAGGGGTTACGTTTTTGCACGTCGTGCAGAATAACCCTAAAGGCACCAAGGTGGCGGTGCCACCGGCTGTGTGTGTATATATATATATATATATATATATATATATATATATATATATATATATATAAGCTGCGAGCAGCGATGGAGGGCCAAAGCCGGCGGGACCGCCATCCCGGTGCCTTTAGGCACCGGGGTTGCGGTGCCACCGGCTTGGGCCCGCGATCGCTGCTCGCAGCTATATTATTTGTTTATTTTTTTTTTTTTTTGAGCGACTATCGGGCACTTTGAGGCCCTTAACATGCTCGAAAACTCTTGAAACTTTGCACACGGGTCAGGAACCCGCGGCCATCAGAGCCGGGCTGAAGCTGGTACCCGGGCGTGGCAGGGCGGCTCGTCAGCGCCCCTGGAATGGGGTCCGGACACCTGGTCCATAACTCAAACACACTTGCATGTAATGATATGAAACTCGGTACACATGTCGATAGCAGAATTTCATCTATACCTCGCGTCTTTACTTTTTACCCCCAGCCCAACAGGAAGTTGGCTATTGAGGTTTTTTTGTAAAACACACGCAATGAACTTTTAAATACTCCTCCTAGAGCTCTGATCCAAATTCGACGAAACTCGGTCAGCGTGGAGTCAAGACATTGAGGATGAAAGTTTGTGTGGGGATTTTGATATCTCGAACGGTTTGGCCGTGCGAGGAAACGGAACTATGGCGAGAAACGTGAAACAGGAAGTGTGTTATAACTTCAGCATACATTAACTGATCTGGATGAAACTTCAGCAGTGCGTTCGCTGTAAGAGGACGATCACATGGATGTGACTATTGTGAGTCAAAGTTATAGCGCCACCAACTGGCAGCAGGAAGTGTGTCACTTTCAAAATGCTTTGAAATCACCCTCTTATTTTTACCCGATTTGCTTCAAACTTCATCTGTATAATGTACATACACGGCAGATGAAGACCTATGAATGGATTCTTGATATCTTTGAAACTGTTGCCGTGGCGACGCATCAAACTTTACCATTCTTTTAGGATGCATTCTTTTAGGATTCGAACATTTGTCCATAAATCAAACACACGTGCACTGGATTAATATGAAACTCGGTACACTCATAGATCACATCAGGCCAAACAACTTTCGTGCTCTAAGTTTTACGACAGTTCGAACGGAAGTTGGGAATTATGTTTTTTTTTTTAAAAATAATTGTCCTAGAAAAACATCAAATTACAACCCATGCTGTTACCAATCACCACCAAACTCGGTGTGCATGAAGTCAAGACATTGTAGGATGCTATATTCCGGACGGATTTTGATATTCTCGAACGGTTTGGCCGTGGCGGATTTTTTTGACTAAAAAAGGACACATATAGTGTGTTATAACTTGGTTAGTTTTACTGACAGTTACAAAACTTGCCGTGTATATTGTTCTATTCAAGCCAAACAACTTTCTAATTAACAATAATAAGCTCAAACCCACAGAAAGTCAGATATTGTAGTTTGAATATGATCATGCTCTTTCTGAGCTTAGGCCTGTCACACAGTCTGTGTGTGTGTGTGTAGGGGGAGGGGGCTTAATCATTTCACTGTGTGTCTGGCCTGCTAAAGTAAATACATTTCTTAAGCCTGGTATTTTTAAAATAAGTTTTTATTTTTATTTTTTTATAAGTAAAGGCATATAACCTGTTTAATTGTAGTGCATTGACAATAGTTTTATATAATTAGTGTATTAATTAAATTAACTTGGTCCATAAATCAAAAAAGTAAGTAAATAAATCAAAAAGGAAGTGTGTTAAAACTTCTGCATACATTAACTGATCTTGATGAAACTTCAGCAGTGTGTTCGTTGTAAGAGGTCGATCACATAGATGTGTAGTCAAATATATAGCGCCACCAACTGGCAGCAGAAAGTGTTTCACTTTCAAAATGCTTTGAAATCGCACTCTTACTTTTACCCTGATTTGCTTCAAATGTAAACACACGCCAGATGAAGAGCTGTGAAAGCATTATTCAATATCTAAGATAATGTTGCCATAGCAACGCATCAAACTTTAACATTCCTTTTTTTTGATGATTTTGAGTCTCTAGCGGCTTTTGGGGCCCTTAACGGGTTTGAAAACTCTTGAAACTTTGCACACAGGTCAGATCCCACAGCCATCAGAGCGGGGCTGAAGATGGTACCCGGAGTGTGGCAAGGGGGCTAGACAGCGCCCCCTGGAACGGGGTCCAAAAACTTGGTCCATAAATCAAACACGCTTGCATGTAATAATATGAAACTCAGTACACATGTTGATCTCATCGTTTTCATATATTCATATAGTCTCCTCAAGCCGGACAACTTTCTAATTTACACTCATGAGCTAGGACCCACAGAAAGTCAGTATATTTTGGTTTGAAAATGTTGAGTGTCTCTCTGAGCCTACACTTTGTATGGCAAGCCCTTTTAACATTTAAAAGCTAAGTTTGACTATTCGTAATTAACATTGTAGATATCAAGCAACGTCCTTTATAGTCGTAATTACATTTTGGATAGTTTGTATTATCATTTAAGATATCTGTAACGTAATTGTGACTAGTCGAAACGACAGATAGAGTATGGCAAACCGTTTTAACATTTAATCATTTTAACCTACTAGTCTCTATTTTCATGCTACTAGTACTTATTTTTTAGAATACTAGTAATCTATTCCATTAAGTACTAGTACTTATTCATTAGCTACTAGTGCTTATTCTTTAGATACTAGTGCCTTTCTCTTTAGATACTAGTGTTTATTCTTTAGGTACTAGTACCTTTTTAAAGATACTAGTACTTATTCATTAGAAACTAGTCCTTATTTATTAGATACTAGTACTTATTCATTAGATGCTAGTCCTTATTCATTACATACCAATGCTTATTAATTAGTTACTAGTACTTATTCATTAGATACTAGTACCTATTAAATAGATACTAGTACTTATTCATTAGACACTAGTACTTATTTTCAATGGTGACTAGTAACTATTCTTTTGTTACTAGTCACATTTTTTCCATTGACTTCTATGGTGATCTGTCATTCAGATATCAACTATTCAGTTCTGACTAGTATGTTAGTATGTATTCCAATTGTGGAATACAGTACTAGTATGTATTCCAAAGCAGGGGTTACGTTTTTGCACGTCGTGCAGAATAACCCTGAAAGGCACCAAGGTGGCGGGTGCCACCGGCTTTATATATATACTGTGCATAAATACAGCTGCGAGCAGCGATGAGGGCCAAAGCCGGCGGTACCGCCATCCCGGTGCCTTCAGGGCACCGGGGTTGACGGTGCCACCGGCCTTGGCCGCGCAATCGCTGTCTCGCAGCTATATTTTAAATAAGTTTTTATTTTTATTTTTTTATAAGTAAAGGCATATAACCTGTTTAATTAGTAGTGCATTGACAATAGTTTTATATAATTAGTGTATTAATTAAATTAACTTGGTCCATAAATCAAAAAGGAAGTGTGTTAAAACTTCTGCATACATTAACTGATCTTGATGAAACTTCAGCAGTGTGTTCGTTGTAAGAGGCCGATCACATGGATGTGACTATTGTGAGTCAAATATATAGCGCCACCAACTGGCAGCAGAAAGTGTTTCACTTTCAAAATGCTTTGAAATCACACTCTTACTTTTACCCGATTTGCTTCAAACTTCATCTGTATAATGTAAACACACGCCAGATGAAGAGCTGTGAAAGCATTATTCAATATCTAAGATAATGTTGCCATAGCAACGCATTAAACTTTAACATTCCTTTTTTTTGATGATTTTGAGTCTCTAGCGGCTTTTGGGGCCCTTAATGGGTTTGAAAACTCTTGAAACTTTGCACACAGGTCAGATCCCACAGCCATCAGAGCCGGGAAGATGGTACCCGGGTGTGGCAAGGGGGCTAGACAGCGCCCCCTGGAACGGGGTCCAAAAACTTGGTCCATAAATCAAACACGCTTGCATGTAATAATATGAAACTCAGTACACATGTTGATCTCATCGTTTCATATATTCATATATTCTCCTCAAGCCGGACAACTTTCTAATTTACACTCATGAGCTAGGACCCACAGAAAGTCAGATATTTTGGTTTGAAAATGTTTAGTGTCTCTCTGAGCCTACACTTCTGTATGGCAAGCCCTTTTAACATTTAAAAGCTAAGTTTGACTATTCGTAATTAACATTGTAGATATCAACAACGTCTTTCTAGTTGTAATTACATTTTGGATAGTTTGTATTATCATTTAAGATATCTGTAACGTAATTGTGACTAGTCGAAACGACAGATAGAGTATGGCAAGCCGTTTTAACATTTAATCATTTTAACCTACTAGTCTCTATTTTCATGCTACTAGTACTTATTTTTTAGATACTAGTATCTACTTCCATTAAGTACTAGTACTTATTCATTAGCTACTATGTGCTTATTCTTTAGATACTAGTGCCTTTCTTTAGATACTAGTGTTTATTCTTTTAGGTACTAGTACCTTTTTAAAGATACTAGTACTTATTCATTAAGACACTAGTCCTTATTTATTCAGATACTAGTACTTTATTCATTAGATGCTAGCTCCTTATTCATTACATACCAATGCTTATTAATTAGTTACTAGTACTTATTCATTAGATGCTAGTTACCTATTGAATAGATACTAGTACTTATTCATTAGACACTAGTACTTATCTTCAATGGTGACTAGTAACTATTCTTTTGTTACTAGTCACATTTTTTCCAGTGACTTCTATGGTGATCTGTCACTTCAGATATCAACTATTCGGTTCTGACTCAGTATGTTAAGTATGTATTCCAATTGTGGAACACATACTAGTATGTATTCCAAAGCAGGGGTTACGTTTTGGCACGTAATGCAGAATAACCCTAAAGGCACCAAGGTGGCGGTGCCACCGGCTTTATATATATATATATATATATATATATATATATATATATATATATATATATATAATATAGCTGCGAGCAGCGATGGAGGGCCAAAGCCGGGTCACGCCCATCCCGGTGCCTTTAGGCACGGGGGTTGCGGTCGCCACCGGCTTGGGCCACGCAATCGCTGCTCGCAGCTATATTTATGTTTATGGTTTGACTTGAAAATTAACTTGGAAAATTCATATCAAATATATTGAAGAGAAATGCAGCAAAGTACTAAATCTAATGAGATGTAGCCTATAGTAGGCCAAGAATGGGGGACTGATAAACAATCTTTAATCAATATATATATTGTGCTCTATTACGAATCCATTTTGGATTATGGATGCATTATTTATGGATCAGCATCAATTAGTATCGCTGAAAAGGTTAGACTTGATTCAGGCTCGAGCTTTGAGATGCATCACTGGAGCAATTAGAACAACTCCAATCTCAGCTATGCAAGTGGAAACAGGAGAGTCCCCATTAGAAATAAGATGTCAAAAATTATCTGTTGCTTACTGGATCAATTTACTTGGGCATAAACAGGATCATGTTACGAAATGCAATAATAGAGGGGAGTTGGGAAACTATAAACTTAACAGGAACAGGATTTGCTTGGAATGCAAAGGAATGGGCTACAGAAAATGTCGCTAAATAATATATTATTTTCATCAACGAATACCATTTCTCCAGATATCCACCTGTTTTTTAGCCAACCAGAAGTTGATCTGCAAATTCATGAGAGTGTTAAAAAAGGACAATTTGATATTAAGAGCTATACAATTGAATACTTAAGAACAGTTTATTTTTCATTTCTTCATCTATACACAGATGGATCAAGAAACCCAGAGATAGGTCGTACTGGATCAGCATTTTATGTTCCTGAATTTAAAATAGGGAAATATGGAAGATTAACAGATGGGACTTCTGTGTATACAGCAGAATTGGTGGCAATTCAGATGGCACTTAGTTGGGTGGAAGAAGTGATGCCAAATGAAGTTGTTTTATATTCAGATTCAATGGCAGATATGATATCTATATTGAAATATTGAATATGTTGTATCGATTAAGGCAAACTGGAACAATAATAAAATGTGTCTGGGTACCAGCACATGCAGATATTCCCGGTAATGAAAGAGCTGATAGAATGGCTAAAGAGTCACTTAAACTGAACATTCCTACTATTACAGTTGAATTAAGCAGGATGGAAGGAAAGAGTATCTATTAAAGTAGCCTGCAACCAGAAATGGCAAAGAAAGTGGAATGAATGTAAAACAGGAAGACATTTTTATAATCTACATAATACTGTAAGACAAAGTATATTGACACAAATTTTAAAGAGAGACGATCAGGTTATTTTAACAAGACTAAGGATGGGACATACAAAACTTAATTCAACACTTCATATTATAGGGAAACATGGTACTGGTTTATGTGAAATATGCCAAGTAAAGGAAACAGTTGAACATGTGTTGTTATTTTGTTCCAGGAATGAACAGGAAAGAAAGGAATTAATAAGTGAACTAAAGGAAATTGGATGCAAAGAATTTACAATCAATAACATATTGAACACAAAACAAGGATCCGGGGGAAATTGTAAGGTCGGTTTTAACATTCATAAAGCATAGTGGTCTTAGGACTAGAATATAGACATCTTTTAACACAGTGGTTTCTCAACTCCAGTCCTCGGGACCCACTGCTCTGCATATTGTGTATGTCTCCCTTATTTAACACACCTGATTCAGATCCTCAGCTCGTTCAGGATAGACTCTATGAACTGAACTGAGTGTGTCAGATAAGAGAGACATACAAAATGTGCAGAGCAGAGCTAATCCCTAAGCAGAGTTGAGAACCACTGT
>JAQIUQ010003717.1:0-114533 GCA_030378365.1 Hybognathus amarus | reverse complement strand
ATATTCTTAACAGTACATCTGCTCAGATGAAGTTTGAAGCAAATCGGGTAAAAATAAGAGGGTGATTTCAAAGCATTTTGAAAGTGACACACTTCCTGCTGCCAGTTGGTGGCGCTATAACTTTGACTCACAATAGTCACATCCATGTGATCGTCCTCTTACAGCGAACGCACTGCTGAAGTTTCATCCAGATCAGTTAATGTATGCTGAAGTTATGACACACTTCCTGTTTCACGTTTTCTCGCCATAGTTTCGTTTCCTCGCCACGGCCAAACCGTTCGAGATATCAAAAATCCCCACACAAACTTTCATCCTCAATGTCTTGACTTCTAGCTGACCGAGTTTCGTCGAATTTGGATCAGAGCTCTAGGAGGAGTATTTAAAAGTTCATTGCGTGTGTTTTACAAAAAAACCTCAATAGCCGACTTCCTGTTGGGCTGGGGTAAAAGCAAGAACGCGAGGTATAGATGAAATTCTGCTATCGACATGTGTACCGAGTTTCATATTATTACATGCAAGTGTGTTTGAGTTATGGACCAGGTGTTTGGACCCCATTCCAGGGGGCGCTGACGAGCCGCCTGCCACGCCCGGGTACCAGCTTCAGCCCGGCTCTGATGGCCGCGGGTTCTGACCCGTGTGCAAAGTTTCAAGAGTTTTCGAGCATGTTAAGGGCCCCAAAAGTGCCCGAATAGTCGCTAGAAAAAGAAAAAAAAAAAAAAAAAAAAAAAAAAAATAATAATCGGAAGGAAAACAATAGGGCTCTGCGCCCTTTCAGGGCTTGGGCCCTAAAAAAAAAACAACAACTGGATGTATGTGCCATGTTTCGGTTTATACAGTGGTCCCAAAAAGAATTTGGAGTCATACTTAACCCTCAGGTGCTCTTCCGTCATTTCTGACCGAAAAATTTTCTGTTTTGAAATTTAAAAAATCACAGCTTCATCGGAATGTTACGAAACCTGGTGACTTTTATGGCATTGGGTATGTGAACATGTGAACAAAATTGAGGTCATGATCCGAGCAGGCTAAGTGGTCGTGAAAAAAATAGTCACACTTGTGCTCTTCGGTCAAAAATGACCGAACCATAGGAAATGAATGGGAAATTGACAAAAACACAAAAACTTTGAGAATCTTTGTGTGTACAATCTACAAATCGGCCACGATGCAGAAAAAAGTGCTCAGCATTGAAGGGGTGACACTCTAAAACATCAAGAGTGCAAAACAGACATACCCACCCACACACACACACTTTTATACACAAAAACACCAATAAATTGTGATTAAAGAAATTGAGTTTTGAATATTTAAAAATCACAGGTTCATCAAAAATTACTAAACTTGGTGACTTTTATGGCAATAGGTATGTGAACACAAAAAAGGAGGTCATGATTCAGAGCAATTTAAGTGAAACAATTAAAACATTTTTTTTTTGTATTAATTTCTATGGCAAAAATGGACCATAAGTAAAACATTTTTTTTGTATTATTTTCTATGGCAAAAATGGACCATAAATATTAATAAGTAACATCAAATTGGCTCAAAATACAAAATTAAAAAGAAAAAATATTATTGAACAAAAATAAATTGCATTGGTTCTACTGGGATGGAGAAAGTTTCATTTTTAGGTGCCTGGTCACTTTTGACCGGGAAGATAACAAGTGTGACTCCAAAACGAAGAGCACTTGGAGGGCTAGTGGTTACACCATGATTCTACGCTTTTTCTCTATACTGTAACCAGATGGTGCTAATTTTCTTCAATTTTTTTTTTCTGAAGGCCTAGACTCTATATTATACTAAAATACTGCATTAATCATTTTGAAAAAAATAATATATATTTAGAAAATATATATATTTTCCATGGCAAAAATAGACCATAAATATTAATAAATTCAATCAAATTGTCTCAAAATACTAAATTAAAAAGAATAAATATTATTGAACAAAAATAAATTGCATTGGTTTTACTGGGATGGAGAAAATTTCATATTTAGGTGTCCGGTCACTTTTGACCAAAGATAACAAGTGTGACTCCGAAACGAAGAGCACCTGAGGGTTAAATGTCTAATATTGTTTGAACAGTTGATCTATTGTTGTATCATTTGAAAAAATATAATGAATCATTATATTATACTGTATACATATAATCAATCTATTTCCATTTTACAATGTTGCTACATTGATACATCAGGTGATTATTTGTTACACTTGTTTAGTGATGTCTTGAGGATATGTGGCTTTTAATTTGTGAAGAGATGTTTTACAAAGGGTTTCCCTCATGTTCTACAGAGCTCCACATCTCCCAGTAAGAGTCAGTCACCAGAATCTGCCAAACTCTGCAGTAGAACGGACAAGCCTGCATCCTGGACCTGTACATCCCTCCACCTCCTCAGTGCCTTACACTCCACGGTGAGCCTGAAGCCAAAACCTCTGTGAATGTTCTCTTGGAACATGCAGCATTCAAATACCTTGTAAATATCATGGTGTTTTTATTATAGTAAACATCCCATACATTGGATGTATCAAAGTGTTATTATATATTAGAGGTGTCACTAAACGATTATTTTGGTAGTTTAACAATATAATAGGTATATTGTCATTACAAATTTTAAACTTAAAATATATTTAAATACATATATCAAATGACTTAAAGGGTGGGTTTCTGCAGTTTCACTTTTCGATTTCAAATAGTGTGTAATGTTGCTGTTGGTGCATGAACAGTATCTGCAAAGTTGCAGCGGCTGAAAGTTCAGCGTAAGCAGAGATATCGTCTTTGAAAATCAGGAAGTAAAATTGCCTACAAAAACAAACTCGTTTTTGGACTACAGCTGGGTTATGGTATGTCACTAACGCACACATTTGCATCAACCACTCCCTCCGGAATATGCAGGAAAGGGCATGCGGTCGAGTTAGTGTGTTCATGCAGCTGTCAGGTCTTCTGTGTTTTGGGCTTCCATCGGACACTATACTTCGACAACAATGGACACAATTTGTGTTTGATTATATTCCTGAAAGTACGATGGTAATCTAGCTCTCTGTGCTGGCGCATTTACGAGAGACAGCTTCCAGAATCTCCACGAAATTCAGATACCGGATTAACGTAAACAAGAAACTGTTTCTACATCATGAAGCAGATCCAACTTTAAAACCAGCAGTTAAAAGTCAGCAGTTGTTGGGCTACACTGTAAGTAGGCTGAGACTTCATCATTTTAAATGTATTTGCATGTATAATTACCGACGGAGCGTTTTTCTTTTTTTTGTTTTTTTTTTCAAATGCCAGCGCTTGCTTTGTAGGCTTTATGGGCTAGCTGCTACTAGTTAGGCTATTTTGTGTCTATGGCAAACGCGTACAAACATTATGGACCTGAATTTTTGTATAAGTACTAATGTTGTAAATGTATTTTTCATATATATATGCTTTATGACTTTATTTTCGATTTTATCAAGAACGTAAACCTGCAAACGCTGTTTGTGTTTGTGTTAACATTAGTTAGCCAGTCAGTTGCTATCGTTCCCAGTCAGATGCTATTGTGTAAAACAAACGTGTATTAAGTTAAAAAATGAAGCAAATTATCATTCAGAAACCTTTATTAAGAGCCGTGTGTGGTGAGGTTCTGCTTGACTCGATTCATCGCGGCTTTCTCGGTCTGATTCTGCCTCAGTGATACTGCAGTCTCGACATCATTATTTACGTGTATCCACCGTCTATGGTATCCACATTTGGCATGCCCGCCCGTTCGCCCGTAAAGGTAATGGGCGTTAATCTTCTGGACAACGTGAGCGACAGTTTAGCCAATCACAACACACCGGCCCAAACGAACCAATCTGAGCCCACAACGTCATTCTGAGGGAGTGTTTTCATAGCCTCAGGAAGTCAACCGCTCGTTCAGGGGACAGAGGAGAGCGCGGCTGACAATAAAGGTGAAATTTATGAAAAATAAGACTTAAAAAAAGAAAAACTCACGGATACATGTTATATTGCACCCCATAAACACAATCATGCAAAGAAAAAGAGCAGTAAACCCGCCCTTTAAAATATAAAATGACACAAGGCCTTCTTTTTTTAAAACGTTTTAAAACGAATATTCAACAATAATATTATTCTGCCTGAATTGACACCCTTATTTGAGATTTGAACTGAGCTGGATGATATATACATCCTAAAGGATTATTAGGAACACCTGTTCAATTTGTCATTAATGCAATTATCTAATCAACCAATCACATGGCAGTTGCTTCAATGCATTTAAGGGTGTGGTCCTGGTCAAGACAATCTCCTGAACTCCAGACTGAATGTCAGAATGGGAAGAAAGGTGATTTAAGCAATTTTGAGTGTGGCATGGTTGTTGGTGCCAGACGGGCCGGTCTGAGTATTTCACAATCTGCTCAGTTACTGGGATTTTCATGCACAACTGTTTCTAGGGTTTACAAAGAATGGTGTGAAAAGGGAATGAGAACATGGGTCCATCACGCCTTGTTACCACTGTGCAGGCTGGTGGTGTAATGGTGTGGGGGATGTTTCTTGGCACATTTTAGTGCCAATTGGGCATCGTTTAAATGCCACGGCCTACCTGAGCATTGTTTCTGGCCATGTCCATCCCTTTATGGCCACCATGTCCCCATCCTCTTATGGCTACTTCCAGCAGGATAATGCAACCATGTCACAATGCTCGAATAATTTCAAATTGGTTTCTTGAACATGACAATGAGTTCACTGTACTAAAATGGCCCCCACAGACACCAGATCTCAACCCAATAGAGCATCTTTGGGATGTGGTGGAACGGGAGCTTCATGCCCTGGATGTGCATCCCACAAATCTCCATCAACTGCAAGATGCTATCCTATCAATATGGGCCAACATTTCTAAAGAATGCTTTCAGCACCTTGTTGAATCAATGCCATGTAGAATTAAGGCAGTTCTGAAGGAGAAAGGGGGTCAAAGTATTAGTATGGTGTACCTGATAATCCTTTAGGTGAGTGTGTGTAATATATATATATATATATATATATATATTAGCAATTTATTTTTTACAACACAAATGAACCATCACTGAACTTAAGCTGGACTGTGACGCCATTTTCTTCTAGAAACAAACTTTTTTATTTGTTACTTATTTTCCTGTTATCTCTTTAAAGCTGCTTTGAAACAATCTGTTTTGTAAAAATCACTATATAAATAAAGGGGAATTGACAGAAATAATTGGTTCAAATAAAGTATCAAAAGCAAATAATCATATGCAGCTCGTGTACAGCGTCATGTGTTGTCATCTCTTATTTATTGTCATTTTACAACATGTTGTGAACCAGTGGCGGTGCCGTGCATTCACTCCTAGGCCTTCTGTCCTACCTGAATTAATAACTTTTAATAGTGTATCAGCGCAAAGCCTCTCTATAATTGTTGTTTTTATTTTGCAACCACAGTTATTGGATTAATGCGGTGAGTTCGGAAAGGCCGGTAGAGAGAAACGAGCGTGTGAGTTCGGCTGGTGCGTTTGTACAGTGGTTCTTGCGTTTCGAAACTGATTATAAGTTCAGAAACGGAGCCTCCCTTATCTTGTACGTTCAAGGGTTACAATAGTCCCTTTTCAGACATTACAATAGATGTTTGAAATAAAATAAAGTTTCGATCATAAATTTATAAGAAAAATTAAGAAGAAAATCATATATACCACGGGGGAAAAAAGCATTAACTGACCAAAACTACAGATTATTCTTTACACAAAATCCATCCTTATTTCTTTCCTCAAGAAGACTTCAATTACTGTTGTACAGGTTCTAACTGCGTTTCAGTTCCAACAATGTTGTGTCTGTCTCGTCATATTTCTAGCATAATTTTAATTCTCTTTATGGCTAAGAAGAGTGCCTGTCGACAGAAGCACACAGTCACCGCAAAACATGACGATGTGTACAGCTGCCCCATGCTCTCACACAGAGTTTTGAACCAAATCAACGAGATCAGCGGGACTTTTGCCTTCAAAATCATTCGTTTCATAACTTACATTAACATTAGTCAGTTCTGTTTTTACCCGGAGAGATTGAATAGAGTTCCGTTTTTCTGCGTTTAGCTCAGGCTGAATAAGGGATTTATTTCTGCTGGAGGTCGAGCAGGGAAAGAAACATTAATTTTTGGGTTGAAAAACGATTACATCTACAGGAATATATATTTAGTGCAATATATTAAAGTGCAAGTCAGTGATTCTGATAGTGTTTAGGCCAGCAGAGAAAGGCCTTGCTGGCCCTGACAGCCCACCACTGTTGTGAACGAGCCTAACTCTTTAGCAGTGGCCCTCCAGGACCAAAGATGCCTTTCAAAGATCGTATACTTGACGATTCTCGACGTTAAAGTAACATCAGATTCCATCACTTGGTACCAATGCAGTACTTTTCTGTAGATTTCTGACTTTCCCAGGCTCTGTATTTCTGAAGTTAGAGTAACTACATTATTTAATCGTTCCTGCTGATTGAATGAAGGTTTGTTGCTGTTATAGGGAGGTACGGAATGGCTCATACAGCAGTGTCAGTGCCAGACCTAAAGGCTCCGAGTCCCCAAACTCCTTCCTGGACCTGGAGAGCCACCGGCGCTTCACAATTGCAGACTATGACAAAATGTCTCGTCACCGGTCGAGGTCAACGTGCAGATGCGTCCGAGAGTAAGATCCTCATCACATGGTCAGTATTTCAGATTTACTGTAAACCATTTGTTTAATTGGTACTTGATTGGGTTGGGGATTGGATTCTAGCAATTATAAATAAGAGCATTCCTTTCTGGGGTTGGTCCATCCTTTTGCAAACATGCTATGGTGAAACCTCTGTTGAAACTATCTCATCACATTTTTGGCCAATCTCATATTTACCTTTCATTGCAAAAATGGTGTATCTGTGAGAATGGTGTATCTGTGCAATTGTAGAGCTTCTTGGAAAAAAGACATGATCGTAGAAAAATTCCAATCTGGATTTAGGAAAAAACATAGTACCAAGTCAGCACTTTTAAGAGTTTTAAATGATATTTTATTTAACTTTTGAAACTTTTCAAATTTTAAAATTGGAGATGATTTAAAACGCTGGACTAACCTACCACTATCACTTAGAGTTAAAATGAAAACTTTATCACAAGTCAATTATCTGTTCTCAATGCTTCCACCCAATGCTCAACACCCACTGATTAATGGTTTAAATCACTTGATTCATTAACCTCTCACTTCTATTGGAAAAATAAACACACCTAAAATATCACTGGAAAAATGACAAAAGACAAAATCACAAGGCGGCCTAGAAGCTCCAAATTTTAAATACTACTGTTTAGTAAATCAGCTACAATATTTATATTAATGGATTCATGAAACTAATCATAATAATTCATGGAATGGAATTAGAACAAAACCATTACAAAGATACTTGTTTGACCTTGTAATTCTACCAAAATCAATTCAGCCTGGTGGAAAGTAAACAAAATTAACAAATCCCCACTAACATCATGTCAACACACCCCCATCTGGTTCAACCCTGATTTTCAATTATGCAATAAACCAATACGTTTTCCATCTTGGCAACAAAAGGGAATCACTCATCTCCATCACTTATTTTGAAAACAACCAATTTCGGTATTATTTTTTGACTTTGGGAATTCAGCACTCTTGGTGCTCCTAGATTGAGTGCTGCATTTGATACAGTTGATCACGACATTCTCTTATCGCGTCTCTGAAAAGTGTGTGGGCATTCAAGGAACTGCCCTTAGCTGGTTCCGATCTTATCTTAGTAATAGATCCTTCTCAATACACATTGGTCGTGCTGTATCGTCTGTAGCACCAGTTACCTGTGGTGTTCCTCAAGGGTCTATACTGGCTCCCGTTTTATTTTCACTATACATGCTTCTTCTGGGCTCAATTTTCAGGAAGCATGGAGTGTATTTTCATGTTTATGCAGATGACACCCAAATCTATCTCCCTCTGAAACATAATGACAAGCATTGCCTAGAAACTTTGCTTGCTTGTTTAACTGATGTACAAGCTTGGATGTCCTTGAATTTCTTGCACTTCGGCTACAAATGGTGTAAAATACTGCAGCCAGATTTTTAACTGGTGCTCGTAGACGAGAACACATTACTCCGATATTATTGTCTCTTAATTGGTTGCCAGTGTGTTACAGAGTTGAATTTAAAATTTCGTTGTTAGTTTTTAAGTCGTTGACTGGTCTGGCACCACCCTACCTGTCATATCTTATAAATGTGAAAAAGTCAACAAGATGTTTGCGATCCTCAGACAGCATTATACTGTCATATCCAAGATCAAGATTAAAGTCTGTGAGGCGAACGTGCACTTTCAGTGGCCGGTCCTGATACGAAACTGTCTTCCTTTATTGTGAGGTCTGCAATGTCTGTAATCATGATTTTAAATCTAAGCTACTTTTTCTTAAGCTTACTTGCGTGGCGTATTGCATTCACTTGAAGAAAAAAAATCTACTCTGTTTTTCTGAATTAACGAGTTAATTTTTCATGAGAAATTTTTTTTTTGCTCAGTTTTTCTGAATTAATGAGTTAATTTTTCATGAGAAAAAATGTTTTTGCTCTGTTTTTCTGAATTAACGAGTTAATTTTTCATGAGAATTTTTTTTTGCTCTGGTTTTCTGAATGAAAAATTTTTCTTATGAAAAATTAAGTCGTTAATTCAGAAAAACAGAGCAAAAACTTTTTTTTCTCATGAAAAATTAAAGTCGTTAATTCAGAAAAACAGAGCAAAAACTTTTTTCTCATGAAAAATTAAGTTGTTAATTCAGAAAAACAGAGCAAAAACTTTTTTCTAATGAAAAATTAAGTTGTTAATTCAGAAAAACAGAGCAAAAACTTTTTCTCATGAAAAATTAAATCGTTAATTCAGAAAAACAGAGCAAAAACTTTTTTTCTAATGAAAAATTAAGTCGTTAATTCAGAAAAACAGAGCAAAAAAATTTTTTCTCATGAAAAATTAACTCATTAATTCAGAAAAACAGAGCAAAAAAAATTTCTCATGAAAAATTAACTCGTTAATTCAGAAAAACAGAGCAAAAAAAATTTTTCTCATGAAAAATTAACTCGTTAATTCAGAAAAACAGCAAAAAAATGTTTTCTCATGAAAATTCACCGATTAATTCAGAAAAACAGAGTAGATTTTTTTTCTTCAAGTGAATGCAATACTGCACCGTACTTACTTTTATATTTCACTCATAACTTTGGTCTCTCAAACGAAAACTTAATGTTTAATCGCCTGTAATTAATGTATTGTGTATGGTTTGTTTTATACTTCTTCCTTTGCACTGTGGTCAACTTCTGTTGTGTTTATTTGTGCTTTATGAATAAATGAAATGAAACCATTGTTTTATGTTTTTTTTCATCAAATTGTATGTATATAGCACCATATAAAGTGCTGACCAAGGTGCTTTATTGGACTTGAAGTTTTTTGTTTGTTTTTTGTTCTAAATAGATAATGGGAATGGGATCATTGCAGTGTATCTTAAATGAAAGAATTTCTCTGGCATGCCAGGTCCTCTTGTATGTTTTCATTGAATGTGACTGTAATCTTCTTGTTTTTCATGAATATACACACAGGTAAACAGCGACCTCTGTCTATGCCAGTGGATACATCTTTGAGCGTGTGGCAGAGCCTGTATGCAAAGCCCTGGACTCAAGGACGGAAAGGTACAGGACACCTTCACAAAAAACGTGCCACATAGCTAATCTGAGTTCACAGGCCTCTGTGACAAACAGAGAGAATTTGAGACACACTGGAGAACTTGTGTGTGTTCACTCTTGGCAGGTTTGGTTGAATTAAAATGAACTCTGATGCATTTGCTCTGCTTAGTGCGGTTCATTTAAATAAGTACTGAACGCTGCCATCCAGAACCTAAAAACAGGATGTGATGTCACAAGAACCTAAAATGGACCGAAACGCTATGACATACCTGGTTGCCCATTACAGTTCTGTACAGGCATCAGAATCACGTCTTTTTGCAGCAGATCTTCATTTGTGTGTGTAATGGAGGAAATTCATGGTGCTGGTTTCATTCCTTTACACATTTAATAAGTTCATAGCTGGTAAAAAGCTGACAAATGGGAAAAAAGAGAAAGCAAACTACAAGTGTGAACACACCATAAGAATCAATATTAATGTTGCTCCAAAAACTAATTCAGTTTGAATTTAAAAAAAAGGTGCACAATAATCTTCTTATATCCTAGTGTATATACAGTAACACTTAATGTGTTCTAATCCAAAATCCAAAATTTTACTTTGCACAGTTACTAAATAAAGCCAGTAACCTTCACATGATAAATGCAAGGATACCAACAAGGGACATGATGAAACTGTGCAAAGTAACATAGCATAATGTTCCTGTAGCTCAACTAGTAGCACGTCATTAGCAACACCAAGGTCATAGGTTTGATTCGAAGCTGTTGCTACATTCACACCATGTTGTAATTACCGTAAATAAAGCTCTGTATGCTTTCGAATCGTGCTCGCGGAACTTTGATGTACTGATTCACCGACCGGTCTGCACAGCGCCACTTCAAGTCCGACACATCTTAAATCTGCAGTGGTCGGTGGCACAGCGGCCAGTCTGTAGCTCTCGAGTTTACACGTGTAATTACAAGTTCTACAAGTACATGAAGGCTTTAGTTTACGTTACGGTAATTACTTCATGGCATGAATGTACCTAGAAAACACTGGAATAATGAGCAAAAGCTAACCGATACAGCTTAACAGCTTAAAGGGATAGTTCACTTTGAAATTCATTTTTGGTATCCAAGATGTAGGTGTCTTTGTTTCCAGCAGTAGTTTCAATTTTGATATTTGTAGGTCAAACCGTTCCTGTCTGTCAGTCATATAATGCAGGTCTATGGTCACCACCTCAAAGAGCATGCACAGAGAAGTCCAAATTAAACATGATTTAATGACTCGTAAATGTAAGTACACATTGATGGCCTAAGACACGAAACGAGCGGTTTGTGTGAGAAAACGAACAGTATTTATATCGTTTTTACCTCTTGTAACCACAGCCACGTCCAAGTGATCTGATCTGATCGGTCTGCGCAAGCGCCCGAAAGTGCCGGAAGTGATCTAAATATGTCTTTTGATGTATCGAAATCATCTTTTTCATTGCGATTTCCTGTATATCTAAATATGTTTAGATCTTCACAGTGAAAGGTAAAACATCTGAAATCTCTGTGTAAACAATAAGTGAGGTATGTGCGCGAGAGATCACATTCGGCGCTTGCCCAGACCGAAGCGCCCGCGCCCTCAGATCACTTGGACGTGGCTGTGGTTACATGAGGTAAAACGATATAAATACTAACATTATAAGGGCAACCCAGGAAACATTATAAAATAATAAAATAACCCCATGTCAGGGGACCTTTAAATTGAGACTTTTATTCAGCAAGAATGCATAAAATTGATCAAAAGTGACCGTAAAGGCTTTTATATTGTCACAACAAAAGTCGAAATAAATGCTGTTTTTTTACTTTCTATAGTTGTTTTCTTAGTCATTTTTACTGCATATTTTATCAAATAAATGTAACCTTTGTAAGTATGAGACTCATACCAACCCCACATTTAGATTTTCATAGTCTATATGAGAACCACTTTTCATAAAAGCAAAACTCTACTCACAGGAATCGCATTACACAGATTTCAAGGAAAATATCCCGACTGCAAATAGTGGATTTCACACCAAATGATTGTTTGAAAAATGATTATGTTTTAGAGGGGGGGGTGGAGATACAGTCGGAAGATTAACGCCCATGACCTTTACGGGCGAAGCGGCGGGCATGCCAAAAGTGGATACCATGGACGGTGGATACACTACAAGAATGAATGTCGAGACTGCAGTATCACAGAGGCAGAATCAGACCGAGAAAGCCACGATGAATCGAAGTCAAGCAGAACCTCACCACACACGGCTCTTAATAAAGGTTTCTGAATGATAATTTGCTACATTTTTTTTACTTTATACACGCTTTATTTTACACAGTAGCATCTGACTGGCAACGCTAGCAACTGACTGGCTAACTAATGATAAACACAAACAGCGTTTGCACGTTTACATTCTTATATCAAATGGAAAATAAAGTCATAAAGCATTTATGAAAGAATCATTTACAACATTAATATTATAAAAAATTCAGGTCCAGTAATGTTTGTAAGTCGTTGCCGTAGACACAAAATAGCCTAACTAGTAGCCCATAAAGCCTACAAAGCCAGCGGAAAAAAAATACAACGCTACGTCGGGATTTATACATGCAAATACATTTACAATGATGAAGTCTTAGCCTACTTACAGGTTGTGGCCCAACAACTGCTGCCTCTTGTTTTAAAGTTGGATCTGCTTCATGGTTTAGAAACAGTTTCTTGTTTACGTTAATCCAGTGTTGAACTCGTGGAGATTCTGGAAGCTGTCTTGTAAATGCGCAGCACAGAGAGCTAGATTATGATCGTCACTTTCAGGAACATAATCAAACATAAATTGTATCCATTGTTGTCGAAGTATAGTGTCCGTGGGAAGCCCGAAACACAGAAGACCTGACAGCTGCGTGAACACAACTCACTTGACGCATGCCCTTTCCTGCATATTCCGGAGGGAGTGATTGATGCAAATGTGTGCGTTCAGTGATGTACCATAACCCAGCTGTAGTCCAAAATGAGTCGTTTTTGTAGGCAATTATACTTCCTGATTTTTAAAAGACGATATCTCTGCTTACACTAAACTTTCAGCGCTGCAACTTTGCAGATACTGTTCATTAAAACATCTTTAAATGACATGAACGTTTGAATCTTCTGTTGCAGGCGAAGATCTCCCGTACAGATACCTTAGCAACGAGCGAATACCAACGATCGCCGAGGAGGCCTCGGGCCCGTCGACACAAGTTCACAGCCGAAGAACCCGCTTACTGGGATGGACTACTCGGCGAACAGCCGATTCCTCGGCAGTGCGGATGCTACACAACACAGCGCCACCATTCCTTATCAGGAGGACTTAGTCAAACAGACCCCCATGACGTCCTCCCCAAACGGCCTCCCGCGGAGCCCTCGCTACTGGTCAGTTGGATCACACGCGCTTAAGCTATTGACTCACTAACAGCTTCTCCTTCTCCCTTTGTCCAGCTGTGCGGTGACTCTTTCTCATGTCCTTTTTCATGCTTTCCTTTCTCGGGATATTCTTTGTGCCTCTTATTTGCCTATATTGCTACTTGACTAGATTGCCTTAATGTGTCTAAAACAACTAGAATTTAACCTCAGAAATGTATGTTTGGAAACACGTGTGGGCGGAAATGAGATACATTATCTCTGGTCTTTTCAGAAAGATTTACTTGTATGCCACAGTATTAATTTGTATATGATGCCATTTGAAAATGTATATCTACCTCAGCTATTTCCACAGTGGTATCTATGAAATTCAAAGTGTTTATGTAACAGTGGTACTTATGGTTGGTAAAAAATAATCTGGTATAAAAAAAAGTTGGCTGGCTTTTTCCAGTTTTGCTAAACCCCCATGTCTTTCCAAACAGTTTAGTCCACTAATATCTAATCAGAGAAACAAATGCATCATGTTGTTTCTCTTGTCTTTTTGCTTTGGATGTGTAACCTTCAATAGATGTAATTGGAGGGTTGAGCAACCTAAGTTTCTATGAGTTTCCTCATAGTTAAATTGTGTTTTGTCCTTTATGTGTTAGGAGTATGAGTTTTGAGTAAATTATTTTGAGAGATTTTTTTTATCATTACATTACACCAAAGTAAAAATCAGTTTTTGAAAAATCATCTTTTTTGAATTTGTGGTGTTGTGCCTTGCTTTTGTGGAACATAACATGCGAATACTTATATTGACAGTATTTTTTTTTTTCAAATGCTTATTGCATGTTAAAAACGTTTTTTCTTATTATTATTTTTCATTAAAATGCTGATGTCATTTACAAATCGGTGTCGTTAGAAATCTGTATTATTTTCTTTCTTCCATGGTAAACAAAAATGAATGTTTTGCGGGTTATTTAAACTCTTCTGTACCACAAAAGTGGATGCGTTAGAAGACTTGGGATATGAAAATATTTAATTTTTTTTGTATTTTATTTTTGGCATTGAAAAGAGCAGCTCAGGCATAATTAAAAAAAAATCTCCTTTTGTATTCCACGAAATAAAAAATAAATAAATAAGGTTAATAATAAAGTTTTAACGTTTTGAATTAAAAGGATAACCAAAAATGAAAATTCTGTCTATCATTTATCATTTACTCAAGTTGTTCCAAACATGTACGAAACTATGGAAATCAATGGTGAATTATCACTATTTGTTTTTGGGTGACTATCCCTTTAAGGGTGAATCAGTTATGACGGCTGTCCTAGCTTGTCGCTGTAAAATCTATGCTTTTTAGCAATGCAGATATTGAATTATATTTAAAGGGAAAATAGCACAGCTTCAAAAAATAGAGAAAGAATGAACCAAATAAAACTAAACTTTTATAACACAATATAAATCAGCGGTAATTGTTTTTTTATGCTGTGTTTTATATCAGTATTTTGTCATATCTGGAACATGCACAATCCAGTCTATTGTTATTCACAGAGTATTGAACCATTTTGTACCAAATTAGTTGCTTCTGCCCATTAAAGCTGCTCTTCCAGATATTTTTGCATTGTCTTCATTGAATCATTTAGTTGTTTAATGCATCATTTGTCTGTTTCGTCAGTAATAGGTAATACTTTGGCATTTACTACAGATTTAACTCCATAATAAAAGATATAAGCAGTGACGACGTAGGTTGCAAATAAATATGAGAAACCGATCTAATCATAGCAGTTTAAAGATTTATTAACAAAACTCAGAAAAAACTGAAACCAAGAACAGAATAATGAACAAGGGAACAGGACAATGAACTGAAAGAAAAATAATTTAAATACAAACAAATCAATCATGAAACGAATGACAGGCGTACATGATAATTAAATCAACGAGAAACCATAGAAACGAACTGAAAACTAGGAAAGGGAACTAAAACACGTGACAAACACACCCAAAACCATTACCTGAACAAGCAGATGGTGTTTCATTACTAAAGCATGATGTAATATAGTATTGTAAAGGTTTATGAAATCAGCCAAAATGATGTTCCTGACAAAACACACAATGCATTCTTGTGACATTTTACATTTAAAAATATAATAGTTGTGGCATGGTACAACTTCATTCACACTTTCTCTGCTGCTTTCCTTTTACATTTAAGGTTTTAGTCTGTCTAACTGGTTTTGCTCTCTGCCTTTATCTATCAATCCAAATTACCCTAATATTTTCACCTAACAATTCATTCATACTGACCTTTTAAATTTCCCCATATTTGCTGCATTACCCTTTTTCACAAAACTAAAATTGCTTGTTGGCAAAACACTCAGTGAATTATACTTTTAAGAAATGCATTGATATTTGCAACACGGTCTCATGAAGATGCGTATCTATACCACGAGTATCATTTCTAATGGCATTTATAAGCCAAAAATGGTTTTTGCGTGTATATGGTACGCACTAAAAAACCCTGGGTTAGGTTTAGGGGGAGGGGGTGGGGAGTTTGTGCATGTTATACGCCAAAAAGTGCGTATCATATGTACGCGAAAAATTGTGTGCCATATACACGCAAAAACTGTTTTTCGCATATAAATGTCACGAGAAATGACATTCGTGACATAGATACTAACTTTCAAGAGATTGGGCTGATATTTGCAGAGCAAAGTAACAATCAATGTCCTCTAGCTTTGCATGGAATGTGAATTCACTCTTTGAATTATTATATTATGTTATGCTATGCTATATATTATATTAGATTATATTATAAAATGCAGAAATACATATGAGGCATGTTTTGTGAGTGATGCATGTGAATATAACACTTTTTTGCCTAGAATCTCTTAAACTTTTTTATCTGATTGATATATACAGTACATAATGTGCATATATAAATATATACATAATTAGTCAGCAAAAACTTTAACTTGGAAAGGGTGGTCATCCGCTTCTACAAGAAAAGTCAGTAAGGGTCGGATGGCTTTGTCCATGTTGAAGCATATATTGACTGTTCTTTATGTCCTGCCACAGGATCCTGACTGGGTCTCCAACAACGCATTCATCAACAGGTGGGTGCAGAACTAAATGAGCAGCAGTCTATCCCAGATTCACAGTCACTGTGAGCCAGTGCAAAAGCCTAGGAAGAATCTTAGCTCAAACAGTGTATGCTCAGTTATCAGCTCTTCCTGTCAGGATGCGAGATGCTCTTTGGCCTTTCTGTATCCGTCATGTATATTTTTAGCATGCAATAGTGTGGTGACATGGTTTCAATTCCCCATGATGGACCGAAAGAAAGAGACAACCCGAAGATCTGGAACAGTAACCATTATATGTGAAGGTTGATTATTATACATTTTTCTCAGACAGTATACACTCACCTAAAGGATGATTAGGAACACCTGTTCAATTTCTCATTAATGCAATTATCTAATCAACCAATCACATGGCAGCTGCTTCAATGCATTTCGAGGTGTGGTCCTGGTCAAGCAATCTCCTGAACTCCAAACTGAATGTCAGAATGGGAAAGAAAAGTGATTTAAGCAATTTTGAACGTGGCATAGTTGTTGGTGCCAGACGGGGCCGGTCTGAGTATTTCACAATCTGCTCAGTTACTGGGATTTTCACACACAACCATTTCTAGGGTTTACAAAGAATGGTGTGAAAAGGGAAAAACTTCCAGTGTGCGGCAGTCCTGTGGGCGAAAATGCCTTGTTGATGCTAGAGGTCAGAGGAGAATGGGCCGACTGATTCAAGCTGATAGAAGAGCAACTTTGACTGAAATAACCACTCGTTACAACCGAGGTATTCAGCAAAGCATTTGTGAAGCCACAACACACACAACCTTGAGGCGGATGGGCTACAACTGCAGAAGACCCCACCGGGTACCACTCATCTCCACTACAAACAGGAAAAAGAGGCTACATTTGCAAAGAGCTCACCAAAATTGGACAGTTTATGACTGGAAAAATGTTGCCTGGTCTGATGAGTCTTGATTTCTGTTGAGGCATTCAGATGGTAGAGTCAGAATTTGGTATAGTTTACACAGACACAAAAGATAATCTCATAAACCACAGTGTACTGTATGTAGAAACATACGAAAATATAAGAGGTTAAGGAAACTCTACGAGCAAATGGATTTCATTCACCAAGTGATTTCAAGACATAATGTATTAAATGTATTAAATCCTTCATCGTCTCCCCAGCAGGTACAGCAACACTGCCATGCGATCCTGGTCGTTCTCTCAAGCGGTAAGAACCACATCTGTACATGCTTCTCTTTTTAGTGCAACCTTGCCAGTTTGCCAGAATCAGTTTAGTTTGCAGATAGGAAGCTGAAAATCTGTGCGGACTAGTGAATTATTTTGACTTCATCTTATGTGGGAATATCTGAACTCTACAGTTTTCTAAATATTTGTATCTGGGTTTATGTTAAACATGTCCAACTCACTCAGGCTAATATAAACTCATGCAGTCATCCGAATATCCATGCACAATGCATGTTTACCCAAACTGTTCTCTAATCCGCATACAAAACACAGTGTAGGGCAGCCATTATTATTTCATTTACATTGAAACCTAAAAAGTGAACTTTCAGTTTTCTGAACTGTACATTTATACTTAAAAATTAAGGTTGCAAAAGGGGGATTTTGCAGTGATGTCATTGAAGAACATTAAATGTGATGTCATTGAAGAACATTTTGGTTCTCCAAAGAACCTTTCAGTGAACAGTTCAATATGTAAATATTCAGGGGGTGTAACGAACACGTATTCGTATTGAACCGTTAGTCAGGCCTTCGGTTCGATTTTCGATTACTTCTGCCGACCGAACGTTCATTGTCATTATTCCTGCCGACCAACATTTCATTATGTCAAATGTAGGCGCGTGGCAAGCGCGTTCATAATGTAAGCGTCAAGAGACGTTGGCGTGACAACATTGCCCAACATCAAATGGCAAATATAATGTCAGCGGAACGAAACTGAGCTACTCGTTATTGTGTGGTTGTTTGTTTGGATGTCGGACCGTTTATCAGTATGGACCAATGCAGCGCGAGCCGATCTTCATCATCAGCACTGTTACTACACCGCCAAATCCAGAAAATATCTGAATTCGCCACTGAAGTAATAACATCACTGCGAGATTTAGTGAGAAACATTCACATTTCTCCGTTATTCGCAGATCAAACAGCGCTGACGTGGAAATCAGGAACAAACATTGTGCCATGAATGAACTATCCAGTGTCCACAGATCAGCAACATCACCATGGATTTACTGTATAACACTACTAACTGTAAGTTTGGCAGGAATTGTAGGCTATAATGCTTTCAAGTAACATCACGTTCGGTTGTATTTTGACATTATAAATACAATTGCTGCCCTCAAATGTTAATCTAAACTAAAAAAAACCTTTGTTTATAACTACTACAATATTACATTTCATTTTGTCCAAGGAGCTGTTTTGTTTTATAAGCTCCTATGAAAAGTCAAGTAGGCTATAGCTCCATCATTGCTCAAAGTTAAAAAAATATCATACTTTATGATGTTAGTTTTAATAAAAATATAATACAAAAATTAAATCAAGGAAATTTCTCTGCCATTTCTTTCTTTTTGCTGTATTTGAAACGTACCGAACCTGTACCGAACCGAACTGTGACACAAGTGTATCTATTCGAACCGAAGCCTGTGAATTTTGTGAATCGTTACACCCCTAGTACATATTCTAAAATATTCCAAAATATTCTTGGTGTGAAGAATATTTTAATAATCATAAACAATCTCTAAACATTTTGTGCAATGGAAAAGTTCTGTGAATATTGAAGGTTCTTCAAAATGTTGATGGAGAAACCTTTACTTTTAAGGGTGTTGTTGCTGCCTTCTGTGCAGTGATCCTCTACTGAGTGCCTAGTTTTCATCAACCATGAAGATTATGTCAAATATACTTCTTCTTCTATATGCTTGTCATTGTTAACATAACAAGCATGAGTGATCTCAGATGGTGAATGGCACCGCACCATAACATGGAGAGATATTTTAGTTCTTTTGGGTGCTGTGCAAGTGTGAACCCTCAAACTCATTTTACTCAAATGCCTTTCCTTTCATATATTTAAAAGGACTTGCAGATTTATAAATTTATTACCTCTGAAGACATTATGACTGTAAACAAATGATTTGTGCGGCTGATGGTCCTTTGCTTATGAACAGCTCATGCAAACGTGCGTGCGTGTGTGTGGTCCATGAGCGTGCACACCTCTGGTTGCAGTTTCGCTTGTCGCCAGAGGGGGCGTAGTTCTGCAAAAACTCAGAGACTTGCGCAATGCACCTTTAAGAAATGGACTCCAAGTGCCATTAATCATCTGCTGGGTGAAAGTGATTTCAACAAGTATGTTCCTGGACCAACATCTTTGTTTGTCACATTCGAATCAACCAATCAGATTTAAGGAAAGTTTACAGTTTATGTCACGTTTAGGCTTACTACCAGGGTTACTGTACTTACACACCACCTGCCGACTTGAGCTTCCAAAGTGGCCGGAAGTCATTCATTTTCAATGGAAGCTGGCCTCTCTCAGCTGCAAGGAATGTCAAATCCATTAGCGTTGGTGTTTTGGGCGCTTTGAGCGTCAACCAGAAAGTTGAAAGAAGCTCAACTTTATGGTAATGAGCTGTGACGCGATTCAGCGGCAAAACACCAGCAACCAAACGGAATATAGACGTCCTTGGCGTTGGCTGATTCCGGAGAAACATACGATGTAATCTTTCATTCCTACCAAAACATTAGTGGAGGAGAAGCTAATAATCGCCGATGCTGGGTTCCCTATCATTTATGATATGACGTTGGTTGCATATAGAATAACGGTCCTGGAGGGTGTCATAAACCCAAAATCTCTGAGTTCGACGCCATCTCCACAAATACAATACAGCAGCACCAAACACAACCACTTCCACAATGTTCGAGTGATACACATTTGAGGATGCGTGCAACTTTTATTGGAAATATTTACGAACGATCATTTTAGGCGGGAATGCAATTAATTTGCTCACAGAGCCCGATTTGACCAATTGCAATATCCAAATAATAATAATAGCTAATTATTAATTTTTTTCCCTGATCAAATATGACCAAAACGGGTTATAAAATGCTGCCATTATAAAAGGTTTCTCAGTGCCATATTGCTTGTTTTTTCCGTGTACATTTCATGTTGTGACGCTTCTCTTCTCCCCGCTACGTCAGAGCGGCCAAAGCGTCAACGAGCTTCCTCGTACTTTTTGACAAGCGTCCTTTGCCAGAGCTTTTCAGAGTCGCGGCGGTGTTTCTGGTGCTTCTACATCAGTGTCATTCACATATTATTTCAGATCAGTTCAGATCACTCAGCACGGCGTTCGTGGTTTGACTTGTCGTGACTGTTTTCCAAAGATGGCGCCGCCTGTATACACAAAGTTAACTGTCTTTATAAAGTATCTTCTTATTAAAAGGTCTGTACACTTACAAAGTTCTCAATGCTTCGTTTTGCATGTAGGGACCCTCATTATGCTACTGTGTTAGTGTGGGGCTATTTTGAGCCTTGTTAGTGGTATAAACTAGCGATTTCTTTTTACTTATTATATGCTAAACAGTTATACGCTAAAACTCTTCACATTCGATTATCATGAAAACAAATCTAGGGAGAACGGTTCAACCCGATCTCACAGGAATTCGATACGAATTTTACGAGGTGGCTAATTCGTAACTCAGGGTTGGGTACCGAAACTCGGTTCTAATAGGGAACCGGTTCTGACGTAAACGGTAGTAACCAGACCGAATCAGAATGAAAATTTCGGTGCCTGATTTCGATGCTTGACTCTGTGGCATGCGGTGGCATGAGGCGCACACACGCAGTCTCTCGCTGTCTCCCTCTCTCGACATGCGCGCACTATACGGTTTATTGAAGAACTGTCTGATCTGTCTGTCTCGCACGCGCTTGTTCGCTCGCACTAGATTCCGGGAGATTTGAACTAATTTGCGATCATCCGGGAGCCGTTATCAATATGTGGGAGACTCCCGGAACGTCAGCTGATACGTTCTGATATGCGAGGGGATTAAACACACGTGAAATGTACACGTGAAATGTTTGGCTGCATTTCACGTGTAAAATTACGCGTCAGAATAACGATTGTCTATGGATATAGAATCACCATTCGCGCTGCCTTGACGCTCACGTCGTCATATTATATTAGCGCGCGCATCATCTGCTCCTCAGAGTTCTCTCTGCCGAAAAGCAGCGCAAGATATTTGCAGCGAACGCAGCGTCTCGTTCCCTATTCAGAGAACATGGGTTACACAGAGACGTTCTCTTTCATGTTTACTCAAAGCTGCGCATAAGACGCAGTGGGAACGAAATATCAAACTGGCTAAGAGCTTAACTAGTAAATGACAAAATAACATGACTAGTTAAAGCAGACAAAACATGGGAACCTGTAGCCATGTCGATATTATATTACCCTGGTAGTAATCTCTATTAATCTCCAGTATAATTACATTGTTTGATATATTGTTTTATTTGACATTATGTAAATATGAACTTTTATTTTATATTGGTTTATTTATTATTACCATTATGTTACTTGTATTTATATTGTAAGTTAATATTGTGTTCAGTTTGGCCCTGTAAATAAAGGGGTATTATTTTTTTTCAAAGTGTGTGCGGTTTCGTTTTCTTAAGTACCGTTTCAAGAACCGTTTAGGTACCGGAACCGTTTAAAAATACCGAGTAGGTACTGGTATCGAATAAAACCCAACCGATACCCAACCCTGATTCGTAACAATTCATACGACCTCACTCTTTTTGCTAATTTTGCTAAATCGTACATATTTTACGAATTGGCCAATTCGTATGAATTCGTACGAATGACCTACCCTAACCCCGCCCCTAAACCTAACCATCACGTGGGTTTAGACAAATTGTACGAATTCAGTACGAATTAGCCACTTTTTAATCACAACAAATTGGTTGTGAGATAGGTAGAACGGTTGACTAGGTAGTGATGTTTTATTAGACCAAAGGTTCATTTTGCACCAGAGTTCTCCTTTAACTACCTAATATGGTCACGTGAGATTCTTTAGAACACCATCTCGTGAGTCCGCCATGGTCACGCAAGGGGAAAAACCATTGCAGCGACATGGCTTTCCCTCAGGGGGATATTTATTTAAGTGGTGTGACAATCATCTGAACAGAACATTGTGAGAAATTATCCTCTCTCGTTAATCCCTTGAAGTCAGAGACAGCAGAGATAGGGCTTTCTCAATCACATGGACACCCATTTCAGCTGAGACATAAATGTTAATAATTACAAAAACACTGGAAAATGGGCTTTATGAGAGATAAAAATTTGGTTGTAAACATTCCACATTTCTCCAATAACTTTCAAAGCACAGCCACAGAAAATATCACAATATTATTGGTAATACACTCTAAAAAAATGGTGCTAAATAGCACTAAAAGTGGTTCATTGGCTCGTAATCATAGGGGAACCATTTTAAGTGCCATATGGCACTTACCTTTTCATATGGTGCTATGTAGAACCAGAAGAGGTTCCATAGAGCATGGTAACCATCCCAGAGAACCACTGAAGAACCGCTGAAGAACCAAACTGGGCTTAGTGGTGCTATATAGCACCATGACCACCGCAAAGAACCCCTGAAGAACCTTTTTTTTTTAGAGTGTATTGTGTCCCTGCTATATTAAAAGAATCTTAAAGGGGTGGTTGATTATGATTTCACTTTTCTAACTTTAGTTAACTAACTAAAGTTAGTGTGTATTGTTGCTGTTTGAGCATAAACCACATCTGCAAAGTTACAATGCTCAAAGTTCAAAGCAAAGGAAGATATTTGCTTTTAAAGAAAACATTTTTAAGGACTACAACAAACGGCTGGTAGGAACTACACAAGCTTCATCCCGGGTTAGTAACATCACTGACCCTAAAATTTACAAAACCCCACCCCCGGGAACACCCAGTCCATGTTGAGAAGAGGAGTTGTAGTCACTCAAGCGATTTATAGATTATCATGACAGAATATGCTAATTGAAGATAGTAAACTCCACATAAGCAACATGATTTCAGTAAAAACAACCATTCAGAGACGTCCTGTTGCTTTCTACATGTCGTCACTTCTTCTTAGTCTCTCCATCTTTGTCTGACTCCGGTATAAACATAAAAGGTTGAACAGTTTCTAACATTTTAGCATGTGTCTGCATGAGGTAATCGAAGCTGCTAACACACACACACACTCTTAAAGCTCCGCCCACTGTGTCGGGAGCAGCAGCTCATTTGCATTTAAAGGGCCAGACACAAAACCTAACCCTCAAAAAGTGACAACTTTAACATGCTATATAAAAATCTCTGTGGGGCATTTTGAGCTAAAACTTCACATACACACTCTGGGGACATCAGAGATTTATTTTACATCTTGTGAAAAGGGCATTATACCACCCCTTTAACCTCTGCAGTTTGAGGACTTGGTGAACCTCTTGTGGTTAGTTCTGGTGACTGAAGTCTTCAATTCATCAAAATACCGGTAGATGTTGGATGTGAAAATATTTGATTTGCTTCATTAAATTGTATATTCTATGATTATTAAATTCTAGCCATTTACTCTGTATCATTATATAAGCATACACATTTTTTTAATCAATAGCCTAATCACTACACACTATAACATAACATAAGCATTAGACAAGGGATTAAGGAAAACTCAGGCTTAAATATACAAGGAGGCTGATTAACAGAACTAGAGACAGGTTCATGTGACTGTGTTTACTGCCCTTATTTGTGTGTAGAATAAGAAGTGGTGAATATTTTGAAATGTTTCTTGCGCAAGCAGAAGTTCTTTTTCTCTAAAATGATCCGGCTATGTGCATGACCATTAATCGAGGTGGAAGGACAGAGTCTGGTGAACGGGTAAAACAGATAATGTATTAATACTATATTTTAGACTGTAACAGTATTATTGTCAACTGGAGGCTTGAGAGCTTAAAATGACTCTTCTAAATGATGTCATCTAAATATTTACTTTGATTTCTTAGATATAGGCAAATAGACAGCAGATTTTGACACTTGAATGGTTACAATATACTTTTTTAACTTTATGGTTACAATATAGGTAAATTGAATAGCTACATTTAATGCATGTTCTATGGCAGCAAACATTTTTGGATAATTATCTGGTGTGAAACCTTATGAAATATTGCAATGTGAAGAAAATGCTCTTTCACGTTGTCTGCTCTTCTGTTAAACCTTAAGGAGGAACTCGTGAAGTTTGAGGAAATTAAGAAATAGGTTTCATTTAGCTTGCGTCTATCCACTCACGGTTCTACTCTTTTTCATGGCTTCTTTATTGTGAATACATTTTTTCAGGTTGATAAAGGAGAGATCATTTGTTTATTAATTACATAATATATTTAAAGGTTGTGACATTCTGTGACAGTTTTTTATGTCAGTATTTTAAATGATGTTAGGTCTTTTAGTTTGCATACTGATGTAGCTTTCCTATATGCACAATTTGTATTAGATATCAGTTAAGTGTTGTAAATTTCATTGTGCCAATGTTGGAAAGTTGCATTTTTTGTTATAAAGAAAGTCATCAAATTAAACATTAGAGTAAAAATATGAGAACTTAAAATATCACGTTGATATAAGTATTCAGACACTAGATTTCTCAGGTAATTTATGTTTCTCTATATCATCTTCTAGTTGTTTTTTACACTTTGACTGGAGTTCATCTGTGACATACCAATTGATTGGACAATACCTAGACACACCTGGAAATATAAGGTCAAACAGCTGAAAATGCGTCAAAGTATAAACTAAACCATGTGGTCAACTAAGCCGGTTTTATGGCAGAGTGGCCATACGGAAGCCTCTCCTTGATGAAGAGGCATGATTGCCCACTTTGAATTAGAAAAAAAAGCACCTAAAGGACTCTCAGGTCATGTCCACAATAATATGTTTTAATTTGAAAACAAGTCAAGTCACATTTATTTATATAGTGCGTTTGCAACACAGACTGTTTAAAGCAGCTTTACATAGATAACAGGAAAATAATGCAATCAGTTTGTTTCCAGAAGAAAATAGCATCACAGTCTAGCTTAAAGGGATAGTTCACCCAAAAATTAAAATCCTGTCAGTAATTACTCACCCTTTTTATGAAATCTGAGAGCTGGATCACTCCTCATAGGCTTCTACGGGATTGAAACTTGTCGGTTCAGAAAAGTTATAAAAAACATTGTTAAAATAGTCCAAGTGACTGCGCTCAATCATAAATTTGTCAAGTGACGCGAATACTTTTTAATGCATTTTAATGTGTTGTGGTCGTGTCTATTTAATCTGTGCGTCCTTTATCTGATCTGGATACAGCCCGGATAAAGCTGATAACAGTAAACCTCTGAATAAGCAGAAAGACTAAAATAAGCGTAGATGCCTTTCTTCTTATGATGTAACGAGTACATCAGGGTTTTGAAATTTGAATAATTTTCTATGTGTATGCCAGGTTAAAGAAATGGGTTTTTAGTCTAACTACAAACTAACAAAGTGTGTCTGCTTCCTGGACAATGTTAGGAAGATTGTTCCAGAGTTTAGATGCTAAATAGGAAATGGATCTACTGCCAGCAATCGATTTTGATATTCAAGGTATTATCAACTGACCAGACTTTTAACATCGCAATAGACGAAGGGCTATAATGCATTAAGAGCTCGCTCAAGTGCTGCGGAGCTAAAGCATTTAGTGCTTTGTAAGTAATCAGCAATATTTTAAAATGTATACGATGTTAAATAGGCAGCCAATGCAGGGTTGACAGAACCGGGCGAATATAGTTCCTGGTTCTGGTAAGAACTCGAGCTGCTGTGCTTTGGACTAGCTGAAGTTTGTTTATTAAGCGTGCAGGGCAACCACCCATAAGAGCATTACAATAATCTAGCCTTGAGGTCATGAACGCATGAACTAACTGTTCCACATTTTTAATTGAAAGCATATAAATCATAATTTAATTTTTTTTTTTAAGATGGAAGAATGTGGTTTTACAGATAGTAGAAACGTGGCTTTCAAATAAAAGATTCAAAGAGCACACCCAGGTTCCTAACCGACGACGCATACTTGACAGATCAGCCATCCGTTGTTAGACAGTAGTATGTGCAGAGGTTTTTAGTCCAATCATTAGAAACTTTGTTTTTTTTCAGAATTAAGTAATAGGAAATTACTAATCATCCATTTTTTTATATCAGCTAAGCATTCCGTTAATTTCTTGAATTAGCTAGTTTTGTCGGGGAGCAAAGAGATATGGGGCTGAGTATCATCGGCATAACAGTGAAAATGAATCCCATGCTTCCTAATGAAATCTCCCAAGGGTAGCATGTAGAGAGTGAACAACAACGTTCCTGGCACTGAGCCTTGTGGTACTCCATACTGAACTTGTGATCGATAAGACATCTCTTCATTTACTGCCACAAACTGATAAGTTTAGATTAGAAAAGTTCTAAGTTCAAATAATCATTTATGAGGTTTTATGCATGCGCAGTAAGGTGAATTTAGTGTTTTCCAACGTCACCATGATTTTGCCAAGACATATTCGTGGATCAACATATTTTGTTGATCCTGGAACAACATTCCTGTCCAAAAATCCTATCCCTACCCATAAACCTAACAATACACATAAGTAACAGTAGAAGCACATAACCCTGGTTGTAAGCCACAACATGACATAAACTCTTGTCCCTCAAATTTGTTTGGTTGATTGGAATGTTGTTCCAGGATCAACAAAGATGTTGCTACAGGAACATGTTGCACTTGGTGGAATCAAGTTTACAGTTTTCTGATGTGTTAATGAGGATATGAAGCTTCTGGAAACGCTAGTGTGGACGGAGAGTGTTTTGAAACGAAACGCTGTTTTCAAATGTGTACGGAATCTAGAATATTGTAGACGAAGCCTCAGAATTGTGACAAACAAGGTTCTCTGTCATGTCTAGGTAACTAGGCACCGATCATCACCTGCGAAATATCTGGACGGTAATGAAGGAAATGTGAATGCTGCAAAATAAAACCCTGGTTCAGGGTTTAGAGACAAACTTGAGTGGCCCTTTAAACTCAATGAACATCTCTGAAAATCTCCAGCAGAAAACAGTCCCCATCCCATCTGACAGAGCTTGAGAAGATCTGCAGAGAAAATTGTCTTAAAATCCCCAAATCCAGAATCCAGAGTATCACAAATCTGGTTTGGATTTTTTTTTCAAGCATTTTAGTAGAAGGCTACCACATTAAAAAAAAAATTATGGGGTGCTATAGTTTGAATTCTTTCTGAATGCACTGTTGCTCTTCATTTTAAAGTATGTGAATAAAGTACTGAATATTATAAGGTAAATACTTGGACTTAAAATGGGTAAGGGTTAGGGTAACGTTTCCTTTTACAGTACAGTACTTACAGTGTACTTACAGTGTACTTACCTAGAAAGTACTGGCTAATATAAGGTAAGTACATGGAACAGGGGTAGGTTTAGGGGTAGGTTCAGGGTTAGTATTAGTTATTACCCAGTAATTGTAGTTACTAAAATAAGTACATAGTATTTACATGGGTAACTGGACTGTAAAAGGAAGCGTTACCGGTTAGGTTTAGGGATCAGGTTCAGGGTTAATACCTAGTTATTAGCAGTTATTGTAATTACTTTAGTAAAAACACAGTGTGCACATGCCAAACAGGACTGTAAAATAAAGTGCTATCAAGGGCTCTGACTGAAACTGACCCTTATGATTACCGAATGTGTCTTCTTTGCTGTCTTTCCAGGCCTCTTTCCCCATTTCTCTGGCTCCCCATATTGCTGCTGATGAGTACAATCCGGTAATTCTTGTGAACCTATTGTACATTCATATTTTTGTCTGCATTGTAATAGTGTGAAAGTACCAGAAATCATGATTACAAGACACGGTCATTATAATATCACCATATTTCATATGCATTTTCCTTCAGGTGTCTCTCAGACAGAAGTCAAAAAAGAAGAATTGTGGAGGTATGTGTTGCACTGCACAAGCAACTCAAAGTTGTGATCAAATATTGTTTTTTTTTCCATATCTGTTTTATTATGGCATTTAAACATTTGTTCTAATAGGCAGTCTAAGAATGAGCAGAAGGAGAGTTTCAGTAAAAGATCTGGAGCCAGTGGACCATCAGGGCTGGCTCTATAGGAAAAAAGAGGGGAAGGGATTTCTGGGAATTAAGTGGAAAAAATATTGGTTTATTCTAAAGAAAACCTCTCTGTACTGGTACACAAATCAAGTGGTGAGTATCCGAATTCCATTTATGTGCCTATATCTTATCATGCTATTGTTTTTTCTATGAATTGAATATCATTTATAAAGGTCAGCACAACATTTTTTTCCGTAAATATTTTGGCATTGATCTTAAAAAGTATATACAGTTTCATGTTAGATGATGAAAATAGGATTTAAATTTAATCGTTTTTTTCTCTGCCTTGATAATAATGGAAAAAAGGATATGTTACAAAAACTTTTGTTTTGTGTTTTTTTCCCAGGCTGAAAAAGCAGAAGGCTTCATAAATTTGACTGATTTTGTAATTGACAGAGCAATGGAATGTAAGAAAAAATAGTAAGTGGCATTGTCATTTCTGTTCATTTCCTCTTGAATTGCTAAACATTATTTGTTTTCCAACTGAAATGGCCTTCAATTAGAATATAACATGGTTCTATTTTATCATCATGATGATTATAAAATATCTTTCAATTGAACAACCCTTCACACTTTTTTTTGTGTTTCTCACAGTGCGATCAAAGCTTGCCATCCCAAAGTCATGATGTTCTACTTTGCAGCTGACAGCAATGAGGACATGAAGTTGTAAGCCCATTGACACATCAGTTTCAAAAAACATATTCTTTTTAGTAACATCCATTGTTGTATTTACAGTAGTTACAGTAATGTTTTGTATAAACTACTGATATAGGTAGTTAAGTCATGTTAAGTCATTAGGCCCAAATGGCACCCATAAGCGGCCCTGTTACTCCCTTATTGCCCCCCACAAAACAGCCCTGGGAACATGGTCGTAAGCCTTTATCCAAGTCCAAAAACTCTCATAATTGGAACACACTCTCCGGTCTCCTTTTTTTAAAATATGGGAACCAGCACACCTGTCTTCCAATCTCCATGTGCTATTCTGACTACATCTAGGGCCTTCAGTTTCTTCAGTATATTGAATCTTGGCCACCCCTGGCCCCTTGCCACTTCTGAACCTTTTAACTTCCTCAGTGACTTCCAACAGAAAATGCTTGATGACTCTCCCAATTCCTCCAGCCCTGCCTCTTCTTTTAAGATATTATCCTCAGGGTTCAGAAGATCCTCAAAGGGTTTCCTTCACCCTCCCGATTATACCCCCAGGTGAGGTTAGCAAATTCCCCACCCGACTTACAACAGCCTGCATCAGGCAATGCATCCCTCAACTAAGCCATTTGCTACAAACTCTTTGAGGCCGGAAAAGTCCTCAAGTCCTTCTCCATGGATTCTCATTGGGTTGCTGTCAGATTAACAAACTTTCAGCCACAGCTCCAAGCAGCCTATCCCGCAATGGCAGTTTTGAACAGAACCTACTCAGACTCTGTGTCTCCAGCCTTCCTCGGGATGAAGGAATAGCATACGTGAAGGAAAAACAGAACACAGGAAGAGTCTTTCCTGCACGTGAAACCATGGCGCAGAGTCAGGGAATTTGTTTCTCAGCTGGGTGATTATAGTCCAAACTCTATCCAGGAGTTTGGCTCCAGCACTCGAGCTGTGTGGAGGTGAGACCAACCCTATCGAGCTGGTGCCACAGTATCCTGTGTGTATGGGCCCCCCTCGGCTTCTCCTTGCAGGTGGTAAGCCCACAAGGAAAAGGCCCCACTTTATTCTTGTGGGCTGAGCCCAACTGAGCCAGAACCTGGCCATCAGGTGCTCCAGGAGAGTGCCCTGGTTTCCTTCTACCAGTCATGATCTTTCACTCTTTTATCATATCACTTTCAAATCACGTTCTCTAGGCAACGTATTGAATCACTCTTGGTCTGGCCTCTCACCTGGGACCAGTTTGCCAAGGGAGACCCCCCTGCAAGAGAGCTGAAGCTACTCTCATTAATTTTGGTTTTGCTGACATTGAGTTGGCTGACCTGTCTTTGGTTTTTGTTTGCTTGTGCGACATGTGGTTAAAGGTTAAGGAAGATGAATGGGGTTAAAGGTGCCATCTGGAACTCCAAATCAAAACATATTCCATTTTCCATAACAGATGGGGGCAGTATACCTCCAGAAAGTGAGTTGTGCCGCGGCCGCGCGCACTCTCGGGTCTTCAAACAACACAAGCGAGCGCTGTTTTGCTCTCTCTTTCTCTGCATATTATTCAAATCATTTGACACGATAGTAAAAGGTTGGAAGACCACAGTTTCACGTGGAGCATTTGGAGATTTTTAGAGATCAGAGACTCAATAAACAACATCTCAACACTAAATGATGAAGACCGTCTCATAGACGCCTGTTTTAAAAACAAGCTGGTGCATTTCGACAATATGGGAAAATTAAAGCCTGGGCTATTATTTTAAGTTTAAGGTATTCGTTTTGTTCATATTACACTTTTATTGTTTGTTTGAATTAATTTGACAGACAGCATTCGCTGATGTTGATCAAACTAGCGCCATTCAGAGCTGCCAACTCTCACAAATTCACCGTGAGACACACACAATTGACACTTAGCAAGCAGGTTAGTTAAGCTCTCAGATTCTCCCAAATTTATTACGCAATTCAAACAATAAATACCGTTTTGGCGCTTGTACATGTTACACCACAGATCCCTCAGCGCACGTGAACCGATCATCTCTACTAGCTAATGGTAAAAAAACATGAACACTGTTGAAAGATACAGTACACTACAACCAAAATGTATTCCTCATGCATAATGTCGACCAATCATTTTTTGAACTCTTCCCTGAACTGAAATGTAGTAATGGGCTGTATTTCCACACGACTGACATCAGATTGAAGTACACACACAAGCCGCGTGACTTACTCGTCTATTGCAGTTTGGCTGGTGTTTATGTTGCCCGCCCGCATACCGCCTCCCATGGCCGATACTGGTATTACGACACCTGCCGGGCCGGAGCTAGTAATTTAGCATGCTATTTTAGGTTTATATCTCGGCAGCACTATAACTTGTCAGTTTTTTAATGACATCATTGCACTTATTTCTTCTCATTCTTTTGATGCATATAGCTCATTTTCTGGATATTTTTACATCAATTATTACATTTGGCACCTTTAAATACTGAGGAAACTTGAATTAATTGATAAAAAATTGGGTTAGACAGTTTTAATAATCACTTGTATAAACTGTCATTTTGACAGTTCTGTGTGTCATTGTTGGTAACTTGTTATGTTTTGTTATTTCAGATGGTTAAATAAACTTGGTCTGGCATCTATTCAGTATGAACCCACAGAGGGTCATACAGCTGGTAAGTTGTGAGTCTACTAGTGTTACAAGCATTCCTTAGAATTTTTTGGCATCTTTGTTTTTCTACTGCACAGAATGCTACAGTGAGGCCAGTGATCACAGGAGTCCACAGACACACCTCCTCCACCCTATACTGAGCACCACACCCAAGCTGTAGAAATTGTGAATAGTCCATCAGCTGCTGCACACCAGGCAAGTTCACAGTTGCACAATATATGTGTCCTTGACCTCCTGCCAAAGATTAAAGGGGTGGTTTACTGCTTTTTTTCTTTGCATGATTGTGTTTATGGGGTGCAATATAACATGTATTCATGGTTTTTCTTTTTTAAAAAGTCTTATTTTTCATAAATTTCACCTTTATTGTCAGCCGCTTTCTCCTCTGTCCTCTGAACGACTGGTTGACTTCCTGAGTCTATGAAACCACTCCCTCAGAATCAGGCAGTGGGCTCAGATTGGTTAGTTTGGGCCGGTGTGTTGTGATTGGCTAAACTGTAGCTCACGTTGTCCGGAAGGTTAACGTCCATTACCTTTATGGGCGAAAGGTGCATGTGCTCCGATCCAATGCAGAGCCGCTCTGGTCCGATGTACAGTAAATAATGGTGTCGATACTGCAGTATCAGAGCCAGATTCAGACCCAGAAAGCGGCAAAGAAGACAGTCAAGCAGAACCTCCCTAAACACGGCTCTTAAAAAACGCTTCTGAATGGTAATTTGCCTAAATATTTTTTTTTTACTTTATACACGTTTGTTTTTCATGTTAAAAATAGCCGTTTTTTCACCCATACATGCTTAAACAATCGCCTGATGGGTTAAATGAGACCTTCTCTGATCACTGCGATCGCCTCTATAATCCTGTACATTGAAATAAATAAGAGGGATTCAGGCTCGAATCTGAGACTGGGCGTGATGTCATGCGCGTTCACGCTCGCCTGGCTATGTGCCTATGTCTTGCAGGTTAGTGTATTCGCCGCCATTCTCCGTATCAGAGAAGAAAACTCTGAGCGACACAACTTTAGTCAACTTTCCACAAAAGATGAAGATGGATTTCAAAGTGTAAATGCATCTGGTTGTTGAAACCAAGCTATGTCATGTTATTTTAGTCATATATGACGGCGCGCATCACCTCAGATGAGCAGCTGAGCCCTATTCATCAGGCCAGTGAGTGCGCCACAATCTATCGCAAATCAAAGTAAAAGTAAGTCGCAGACGCTTAACACCTAAGTTAGGCTACCATCTTCATTAAAAGTAAAGAAATGAAATGATCTTACCAGGCCTGTTGCCACTCTCTCTTATTGCTGTCTTTGCTGATTTTGATATTAGCCGATGATTAATAAAATGCAGCTCATATCTGTTGCTTTCGGTGACGTGCACTTCATGAAATCTGTATATAGCGCGGAAATTGAAGATCGGATTAATATCCGTTTTGCAAAAAACACATTTATGTGACCAGGTGTAATGGAATCGTTTTGATAAATCAGATAGCTATCCAATCTGAGAAAACGCATGAAGTGGCCAGGTGTAAACAGCCCAAAGAGACCGGCTTGTAGTTCATTCCAAACCGCAACGCAAACTCCACGTGAGACAAAGAAAATAAAACTTCTGTCTGTCCAGTGCCAGGCGTCGGAATCGAGAGTCAACATCGGGAAGGCTTTCAACAAATGGAGAGATCTTCTTTGGTCTGCTCTAGGGCTCAAACGGGTCCTATACAAAGTAGGCTAATAACTTAAATTCTTCACGAATGTGTTTCCATAATAATACAATCATAAGTGGATACAGTAAGCACTGAAAACCGAAGATTTCTACTACCCCCGTTTCCCCTCACACACACATCAGTGTGTAATTTACTCAAATGCCTTTCCTTTCATATATTTTAAATGACTTACAGATTTATAACTTTATTACCTCATTATGACTGTAACAAAAGATGTGTGCCGCATAGTGTGCGGCTGATGCTCCTTTGGTTATGAACAGCTCGAGCAACGTGCGTGTGTGTTTTCCATGAGCGCGCACACCTCTGGTTGCAGTTTCGCTTGTCGCAGAGAGGGCGTAGTTCTGCAAAAACTCAGATACTTGCATTTTGCCCCTTTAATTTGAGTATTGAGAAGCATCCACAGAGCTTAGCTATAGCCCTAATTAAACACACCTGAAATCTTTAGGATCTTTAGGGTCACCAAAATCTTCCAGGCAGGTGTGTTGGAGCTAAACTCTGCAGTAAAGTGGCCCTCCAGTAGCAGTATTGGACACCCTTGATATAAAAGAACTTGCACCCAACATATATTATAATGGAGAATGCCATTGTCCCTCACTCTGATGTATCTTTCCCTTTTAGGAAAGCCTTCCTCCTCCATATTCCTCCCCTGTTCCTAGTGAAACCACTGGAACCCTATCCTCCCCGTAGTACGATGACCTCCCACAGCTCTGCCTCCTCTCTGGCTAAGCATAGACGGTCTTGGCTAGACCTTGTCTCACAGGCAACACCTACTGCTGGGGAAACAGTGGTCTGTTCAGCTGTGGTCCATACAATGAACCCCACAATAACGGAAACCTCACAATGCAGTGAAATCACTGCTACGTCTCAAGGCCCCTTTGAATGCTCATCAAGAACAACAAATATGGCATTATCCACAGAGCCAGAGGAACCAGAACCGCTGCTAACCTCAAATGACACCGGACCTGAAAGTGAGCAATTTGGGGAACCAATTAAATATCATTAACCGATTTATGATAGGAAATGACATTGTTCAGCCAGTGACATGACTACTGATCAATTTGGAGGATATTATAAATGTTTGTTATTATCAAAAATAATAAAAAAAAACTTTCATAGAAGTTTGATTGCTTAGGTTTAAACATAACTCTTGCCATAAAAGTTATAACTGTTTTAATGGCTCTAGATGGACAGGAAGGAACTGATGATGAGATGGAAAGATTGTACTTGCATTTGAAAAGAGCAAGCCTGTCTCCAACGGGCGAGCGAAAACCATCATCAAAATGGGAATTACGAACCTCCTTTATAAAGCGTTGCAGAAACCAGATGCTCAATGAGAAGATACATCTCATCAGAACCCTCAACAGCACTCTAAAGGTTAGAAGTCCAGATATACCTCAATTCAATTCTTCCTCAAATCTTACAATTTTGTCTGTAAGTGTTAAGGCCTATTTACATCAACTGTGAAATAAGTTGGGGGCAAAAACAATACCAAGCGTGTGTAGCTACTAAGCAGCAGATCTGTACAGCAGAATTATCATCCATCTAATATTACACATTACACATTAAGACTCATACAAACACAGTTGTTGGGTGAATGGGTTTACCCAGTACGAAGCACGTTCTAGTATGAAGCAGCAAAAACTGATTTTTTAAGACAAACCATGTGCAAATTCGTAAGTCAACACCATTGCTAAGCATTTTATCTTTAAAACTGCAGTGAACCAACATTGTAAAAAATGTCTAATCTCAATATGTTCTATTGACTGGTCACGTCTAAATTGACAAACGTTATGTGTCGAATTTTATTAAAATTCTGAATTATTTTGTTTTTATAATTAAACATATTTACATGAAAAATACGTTTACAACATTAGTACTTATACAAAATTCAGGTCCATAATGTTTGTACGCGTTTGTCGTTGACACAAAATAGCATAACCAGTAGCCTATAAAGCCAGCGCTGGCATTTGAAAAAACAAAAACACAAGGCTATGTCTTGAATTATACATGCAAATACATTTAAAATGATGAAGTCTTAGCCTACTTACAGGTTGTGTCCCAACAACTGCTGCCTCTGGTTTTAAAGTTGGATCTGCTTCATGTTTAGTTACAGTTTCTTGTTGAATCCGGTGCTGAACTCGTGGAGATTCTGGAAGCTGTCTTCCGTAAAATGCGCAGCACAGAGAGCTAGATTACAATCGTCATTTTCAGGAACATAATCAAACATAAATTGTATCCATTGTTGACGAAGTACAGCGTCCGTGGGAAGTTCGAACACAGAAGACCTGACAGCTGCATGAACAACTCACTCAACGAGGAGCTGCTGAAATGATCATGCCCTTTTCTGCATATTCCGGAGGGAGTGGTTGATGCAAATGTGTGGGTTAGTGACGTATCATAACCCAGCTGTAGTCCCAATCGAGTCGTTTTTGTAGGCAATTATACTTCCTGATTTTTAAAAGACGATATCTCTGCTTACACTGAACTTTCAGCGCTGCAACTTTGCAGATACTGTTCATGCACCAACAGCAACATTACACACTATTTAAAATGAAAAAAGTGAAATCACAGTCACCCCCCCCCCTTTTAAAACATATTTTGTAAAAATCAAATTAATATTAATTTAATTTGACAAATTTTGTGTTCATCCAATTTGCTATCAATACTGTGTTATATCATAAGTTATTTTTAACCAAAAAAACTGTCTTTTATTTAGGCTAAAGAAGCAGATCTACTGACTTTGGAGCAGGTACTAGCTGACTCTGCTCTCACCGCAAGTAAATTCAGGGAGTGGAAAGAGACCAACAGTCTTCTGCTGCAGGACATTATTTTAAACCACCCGCTACAGACTGAATACCTAAACACCCCTAGTGCCCCATCTGTGCCTCCCTCAACATAACCGTCTACTTAAATAGTAGGCCAAACACCAGAACACAAACACTGCAAAAATTGAATACATTTTCATATCTTGATGTAAGAATTAAAACCCTCTAGAGAACATTTTCTCTAAGACTCCCATTTCTTTCTTTGCCATCATTTTTCAGTTTCTTTTTTTACTGATGTCAAATCAGTCTGTTAGAAAAATGTAAATTTATTGTAAAATCCTTTCCAAACCTGTGATGTCTCACTGATGTTAAGATACATTCTTTTAAATAATTTTAGATGTCATGGAAAACCAAACATGTTTTTATTACTGATATTTTTAGTCTGCATTCAGTGCAAACAATGAGTTAACCTGGTAGTAATTTAAAGTGCTGATCACGTGCAGTCTGTACAGTTTTTCATTTTTATTATTGTAAATACATCTGTCTAGATATATTTATTGATTTAATAAATATGATGCTAAAGTTTTAGTAAGCAGCTTCATATATCTGAATTACAAATATCTGGGTGCTGTTTTAGCATAAATTAATCTTATCATACATCCACATTATTGTGTTATTGTCACGACTGTTGAATAACCAAATCTCAAATATTTCAAAAATATCTATTTCTGTAAATGAAATGTTGTTTGATAATTCACGGCTTATTTGGAACAGGGTGTGTTTTTTGTCGTTTCAAAGTAGCTTTACATATAAATGCATGTATCTATACTACAATTTAGAGTAATCTGTTATCAGTACAATTCACATTTATTTGTATAGCGCTTTTCACAATATCATTTCAAAGCAGCTTTACAGAAAATGCATGTGTCTACATTACAATTTAGAGTGATCTGTTATCAGAGGTGACTGTGTCCAAGTTATATCACGCAGTTAGCTAACAATGTCTTAATTTAAACAATGTATTAATTTGTAATAATATATGAATACATGTTTGTTAGTAAATGGTTAGGATATAAATGTACTAGCATTGGTGCATGATGATATAGAGTTTGCGTCATCTGAAGTCTTCGCAGGAGTTGGAGTCATCTTTCCACAGGTGTTGGGACACCTGAAGTCTTCACGAGAGGCTGGATTCAGAACTGGAGGTCTGGTTACTTTAGGATGGCAATAATGGGCAAAATAACTAGCATAGCTGGTTTTCATAAAATTAAGCAAAGATAATCATGTGCATTAAATCTGATATGAGTGCGCGTTTATGAGATGCATGATGTCAATGCTTGGCAAAAGAGTTCTTTAATCTAGATTTTGACTGGGAGAGTGAGTCTGACCCCTGAACATTATCAGGAAGGCTATTCCAGAGTTAATGAGCCAAATGTGAAAACGCTCTCCCTCCTTTAATGGACTTAATGGCCCAGTTTGGTCCGAATCAAAATTACAGCTGTGAAACCTCCCCCAGACCACGGTCCGGACCAAACAGATAAAATTTGGTCAGACGAAAAGAAGTAGTCTTGGTCCGGATCAAACGGAAAAAAGGTTTGGTTCGTTTCTTAGTGTGAAAGCATTTCTGTATGGTTCGGACTTTCAAACCTTTTACAGGAAGTTCTGGTGGTTCCCAAAAAGCCAAAAAAAAAACAGAAGGTGGCAGGAGAAATGAGCCGTGGTAGCACATGGGGAGATGAGGTTTTAAATTGAAGTATGGTCTGATGACATCATAAGAAGTCAACTTGCAGTCTTCTCCTCCTTTCCTGCCAGCGACGATAAAATGTTGGCACGACGATGTTCATTTGGTGAATTTGAACTAGCCTTGTGTATAGTTGGATGGTGCTGCAGGTGCCGTTATTAAAAATAACAATCTAGTTGCAATGATATGCATCTGTTCGTTGTCATAGTTACCTGCCGAATTGACAACACGCAGATGTCAGACGCACATCCTTTTACTAAACCAATCAATGTCAAGATGCAGCCCACATAGATGATGATAATGATGACTTTCTGAAAGAATAAAATGTATCAAAACGTGAACTTTGTTTCGGACCTTGGTGCGGACTTTCAGGTGTGAAAACGCCCTTGGATATCCTATGTACTACCAGAAGCCCTGAGTTTTGTGATCTTAAAGAGCATGATGGGAGTGTAGGGCAGTCATAGGTAACTAGTGTAGAGATGATAAAATCTGTGTTGATCATATTGTCTTGGCCTAGTAAGAACTCTAGCAGCTGCATTTTGGACTAACAATCGCTTGTTTATTGAGGATGCACCACAACCAGCCGGTATTGGATTACAGTAATCTAGTCTATTCTAGTCTAATCTAATCTAGAATATTTTGGACTTGGTTTACACAACCCACAGAAGGGCCACTTAAAACCATCCCACTGACCTTCAGGAGTACAAAGAGAAAGTCACTGCCTACATCACCAATTGCATGGATGATGTAACTGTATAACCAGGACTATCTCAATATGAGCTTATCAGAAACCATGGTTGACAGGAGAGGAGAGGCAACACAAAATGTTGCTTTCAGAGCCAGTGGTGATGAAGGCCTGAGAACAGCCTGGGCAAACCTGTCATGGGGTTACCTGTCATGGGGTTACCAAAAACAGTACGCCAGGAGGATAACCCATAACTTTAGAGACAGCAGAGACATGAGGAGACAGGAGACTACAAACCTCCACCACAGTCCTGTGACAGTGACATCTCTTTGCTGAAAGAAACTCAACAACTTTGCACGCTTTGAAGCATATCTACACAGAAAACTCTTTCTTTTTTGTGTCTTTCTCCAGTGTGAAGAGATCCCTCTCTAAAATCAACACCCGCATAGTAGCTGGTCCAGACAATATAACTGGCCATGTGCTTAAGAACTGTTCAGACGAGCTCAAAGATGTCCTCACAGACATTTTCAACATCTCCCTTTGCCAGGCAATTTTCCCCACGTTTAAAGCTACCGCAACTACACCTGTCCCCAAGACACCACCCCTATCCGGCTTTAATGGCTATCGCCCTGTTGCACTGACTCCTATTGTCATGAAATGCTTTGAACGTATAGTTATGCAACACATCAAAACCACCCCCCTCTCCCCGGACCCCTTCCAGTTTGCATATCGGGCCAACAGTCTACCGATGACGTGGTCTTCACTGCCCTTCATTCAGCCCTCTCTCACTTGGAAACAAAGGATTCTTATGTGAGAATGCTTTTCATAGATTTTAGTTTGGAATTTAATATCATTATCCCAAAGCAGTTAATACAGAATCTGGGCCGGATTGGCTTCAACTTCTCCTTGTGCAACTGGTTGCTGGACTTTCTTTCGGGTCGGCAGCAACACATCCAGCACTGTCACATTGAACACCCCCTCTCTTTACCCCACTAACCCATGATTGCACAACAATGGACAGTACCAATTACTTCATAAAGTTTGTGGACGACGCAACTGTGGTGGGTCTTATCAGCAACAATGATGAGACAAACTATAGAAATGAGATGAGCAAACTAGCCAGATGGTGCAGTGACAACAATCTCTCTCTGAGCGTAGAGAAAACAAAGGAGATTGTTGTGGACTTTCGAAGAGCACACACCCAGTACCCTTCTCTGGCCATCAACAGTGCTGTTGTGGAGAGGGTGAGCAGCACCAAGTTTCTGGGTGTGTATTTTAAGGGGTGATGAACTGAGAAATCAAATTTTCCTTGAGCTTTTGACATCTAAGAGGTCATCATATTATAAGAATATCCTGTAAGATTCAGAACTGAAAACGTCCTTGTTAGTCCAATAAAAGCTTTTATTGACACCAGCCTCAACAAACGTCTCGTTTTTGAAAGTGTGGAAGTATGACGTCAAAGACGCTAAAACCCCAACCGCTCATCAACGCCTACTTCAACAGGGACGGTTTAGCCCCGCCCACCGATTTGCGCATTCACGCATAGGTAAACAAAAGCATACCTCTGACAAACCGGAGCGAGCTACCAGCAATAAACATTCCGTTGACAAAATGTTGTGCCGTGCCTGGCTGTGGAAGAAGACAGTCGCTGCATAAGCTTCCTCTGGATTCCAATATTAGGAATGCCTGGTTAAAATTTGTTTTGACGTTCCAGCAGATGAGTGTAAAACATTATCCGTATGTTCGCTTCATTTCACCGAGGATTGTTTTGTGAACATGACAGTTCGAGGCTGGATTTGCAGACCGATTAAGAGAAAAGAACGGTCATGTGCCGTCTACATTGGATCTGACAGGAATTGTGCAACACACAGACTCTGGGGTCGAACATGTATGGGCGAATCCAGTTGCCATTTGACAACATAGGACGTTTTCCCCACGTGCACCGACGGGTAATTAATTATAATATAAGAGGGAGAAATGAAGACGACACAGATATGCATTTTGTGTATGACCTAGAAGTATTTATTCAGCGATCGGCGGTTAAAGTTAATCTGTTCGGAACATCGTTGTTGTACGGAACATGATTAGTCTACGTTACCTTCTATATTGGATCCAGCAGGAGTGGTGCAACACACTTATGTGAGTAATATTTTTATTTTAGAAATAATAATCTACTCGGCTAGCATTGCATTGTTACAGATCGTTTGATATCTAATAATAATGTGTATGTGTCTACAAGTATCCGTTGTATTGAAGGTGCAGATTCCCCCACGTGCCGACTTCCCCCAAATTCCAAAAAACACAAATTCCCCCACGTGCTGAAGTTGAAGCTCATTATAATATGCAAGACTGTGTTTACTTCCTAGTCTTCAATGCGAATACGCCCATAAAATCCGAGCATTTTTCAAGTAGGCTGAAAACTAGGGAAGAAAATAGCCCATAACTTATTCATTTTTATGTTGTTGAATGTAAAAAACAAGCGAACGTCATAAGTTGACCTCAGACAACAAAATAAAAACCCAGTTCATGACCCCTTTAACAGATGACCTCTCCTGGACCACCAACACTAGCTAAAAAAGCCCAACAGTGACTATTTTCTCTTCAAACTTATAAGGAGAGCCAGAGCCCTGGCACCCATTATGTGTATATTCAGAGCCCCAGCACCCATCATATGTATATGTATATTCTTTCGTGGCAACATTGAAAGCATCATGACCAGCTGCATTACGGTGTGGTTTGGGAACTGCACCACCCACAACAAGAAATCCCTGCAGCGCATAGTGAATGCAACAGGAAAAATTGTCGGTGCCCCACTACCTTACCGTACTGATATCTACTATACCCAACTAACCTGGAAAGCACTCAGAAGAGTGGGGAGTCAACCCTCACGCGACTTCTTTAGTCTACTGCCATCTGGGAGGAGGTTCAGGAGTCTTCAGGCCTGAACCACTAGTCTGAAGAATAGCTTAATCCACCAAGCTGTCAGGAAGTTGAACTCTCTTCCCCTCTCTGTCCTTAGATACAAGGAACTTTAACTCTCCACCCCCTAAAACACACACACACACATCTGATCACACAATACACTAGACACTTTTATCTTTTTTTCCATTTGCACTACAGTGTTAACATATTTATGCTCTCATGTTCTGTGATTTTTTTATGTTGTGTATTGTATTTTATGTGCTTATCTGGTGTTTTACACCACAGGTCTGAGGAAAAAAAGAATTTCAATCCTCTGTATGTATGTCCTGTACATATCGTAGAATTAAAAATAAAGTTGACAATGATTGGATCTAATAAACATATTGTTGTCACAAACACAGGAGGAGACAGACAGGTTTAGGTGCACACAGTGTTTATTAAAACCAAAGTGGTGGTGGAACAACAGGAACGTCTCGGTTACGAATGTAACCCTCGTTCCCTGAGTAGGGAATGGAGACGTTACGTCGAAATGACGGAGAAACCCCCATTCTCTATCATTATGCACGTAACTCGGAGTGACTGCGAAAGGGAACCAGATGATGGTGAGAGGATGGTGACTTGTAGAATGATGATTGTGACTTACTGTAGTGGAAGCGGAAGTTCTGTTCCTCAGCACAGGTGCACCCAAGGCTGTGTTCTTTCACTCTGGCTTTTTTCACTCTACACAAATCAGCTCACATCACACCACAGGTCTGTCAGCCTGTACAAATATGCGGATGATACAACCATTATAGGACTCATTACCAGTGGTGGAAAGTAACTAATTACAAATACTTTCGTTACAGTACTTGAGTATATTTTTTTATTTTTTCTACTTTTCTTGAGTATAATTAAATTATGGTACTTTACTTGAGTAAAATAAAAATAAAATATTCAACTTCTCTACATTTATATTTTATAAAAAGTAAAAAGTACTTTGCCAAAGGTGCCGACGGAGCAACAGGGCAAGCTGACGTTTGACAGACAATTCAAACTACTGCGGTGGAGCACTGCGCTTCAGCCAATAACAGACAGATCTGAAGCCCTTCAACCAATGACAGACAGGTCTGACTCGGGTGCAAAACCAATCAAAATCTCTAGTTCGGCTGGGGGCGGGGCGTTCAAACCGCGTTTGACATTCAATCATTATACACTGACGACGCTCGTGTTTTGAATCAGTAGCGCTAACGTTTCAATATTTCAGTGAATGTACGTGAGTATTCTGCTCATATTTAATTATGGCAACTACTGAAATGGGACATACCATTGATAATACCAGAGCAATGAGCAGTTGCAGTAAATAAAAAAGCTTGGCTTATAACATGGACGTGGTGATGGACGCAAGGACAATGTAAGTGTCTAAAATACATGCACACAGTTCAAATTAATTGTAAAGCTCGCCCTGTTTATCAATACAGTTAAACTAAATATACAAAGCAAACTTTGTACAAAGCTGAAAAAAGTGAAATAAGATCGCATGATTTAGCTGTCAGTCAGATGCATAAAAGTGTAGTTCGTTCCCATAGCAAGCAACAGTGGGCTCCCAGCACATTTTCGGTAGGCTACAACGGAAAAAAGATAATTTAACATTTAATGTTAACCATACCCCACTTATTTTTTTTTTTTTTTTTTACTGGAAATTTTTTTATTCATACTGTTTTATTGTTTTTCATACTGTTTTCATCGGAACTCTCCATTAACTTTCTTTGCTTTCAATTATGAATGATTCAAATCCAAACATTCAAATGATCTTACCTGGACTTACTTTTCAAAATTAGTAATAAAAAATTGTTCTTGACAACAGAGAAAGCTAGTAGTCTATATGTGGAGCACTTTTATCATTGATGAATGCACTTTTTTGGGCTTCAAATTTTCTCCAGTCATTCACTGCCATTATAAAGTTTGGAAGAGCCAGGCCATTTTTTTAATATAGCCTAACTCTGATTGTATTCGACTGAAAGAGGAAAAGTCATATCTTCTAAAATGACTTGAGGGAGCGTAAAATCGTGGGCTAATTTTCATTTCTGGGTGAACTATCCCTTTCAAGACATACATCATTCTTTTGAAAATACCTGATAGTTTGATGAACACAGATATATTATAGCTATAATGTGTTTGTCTTCATGTTTCATCAGTCAAAACATCACTATTGCACGTTATTATATCCATATAAGGCATTTCCTGAAATGTGTACGTAATTTCTGGATTACGTACACATTTCAGACGAAACTACGATTTCTGAACGGACGTAATTTCCTGAAATGTGATGCACTTCTATGCATCAGTACTGGGCCTTCAGTATGAATGAAATAGATGACATGAGAGTTTTTAGCGCTCCATTTCGCTATCATCTCCCCATTTTGGGTAAAAATAGAAAAATACTAAAGTACTTTGTAACATAGTTACTTGAGTAGTTTTTAAGCAAACTACTTATTTACTCTTACTTGAGTCATATTATATTTCAGTACTTCTACTTGTACTCAAGTAAATTATTACTTAAGTAGCAATACTTTTACGTAAGTACAATTTGTCAGTACTCTTTCCACCACTGCTCATACCAACAACCAAGAAAGCGTATATTGTGCACAGATCAACCAAGCAGTGACCTGGTGTACAGATCATGATCTTCCTCTCAACTAACACAGTCTCATCCCAATTCGTCATATAACTGACGTCTTGGGACGTCTTTTGATCATTCGTCAATATATGCCTTTTTAGGGCCCCCTTAAACGTCGGTAGATGACGATCCCGGGCCGTCATACAACTGACGCTTTACCTTTAACGTCAGTTAGGTGACGAGTTGGGTTTAGGGTTAGGTTTAGGTCTGGGGTAGAGTTAGGATCCGATAACGTCATCTACCGACGTTTAATGCCTCATTTCCACTGAGCGGCACGGTACGGCTTCAGTTCGGTACGCATTTATTTGCGTTTCCACTGTCAAAAGTTGTGAATGGTACCAAAAAGCCGAACCATACCGTACCACTATTTTGGGTACCCTTTCGTTGGGGTACCTAGCACAGTGAAAGGGTACTAAAAGGTGGAGCTAGACTCACTGCAGAATGGTGATTGGTGGACAGAGTATCGTCACTCGCGCGTGCTACAAGGGCATTAGAAGCATACAGTTGAAATATAATTCTACTGTTATTGTGTCACGAAATGTAGTTTTAAGAGTTTTTCAGGTGAGAAAGTAGTTTGTTAAAGCTCAAATCTGTGGTTTATTTATAGATTTATGATAATTTGACTGAGATCCATTCCAAGCGATCACCGGACGCTCGCGCTCGTGCTCCCCCCCTTACCTCGGCTAATCGTTCTGATGTTTGCCGCTGACTCGGACGTCTCTGTAGTGGTTAAACATGAGATATAGTTCGTCTTGTATAAACCTAACCGGTGACCTTTGGTCTCGTGAATCTATAATTCGTTCCCTGGCCAATAGCATTGGCAGAAGGCTACGTGAAGTTTCATATCTTTGAGCGCTGAATTTGTATATTTGACTGACTGAATTGTTTCTTTATGTTATTTAAGCTTTACTGTGTATCTGTTTGTACATTTTACTTATACTTTTATAATGGCTATTATTGATAGAACTGAAATGCAACAAAAAGAGATACATTTTGTCATTTTTTAAATTCTATTACAAGATAATGTGTTGTTCATTGCAACATTTGTACCAAAACGATATGCAATACATTACATATTGCCTGGAATATGTTTAATATTTTTACATTTAAACGAAAAGAGGCAGGGTTGTGTTTTATATTTAGTTTTGTTATAAATATAACGTTACATACATGCAGTGAATATAATCAATAGGCTATGCGTTGCCTGAACCACATTTGTGTGCTTTATAATGTTTAAAATGTATTGAAATGAAATCGAAAAGAAGCAGAGTGGTGTTTTATAACATATTTCGTTTTATTATTGCCTAAAATTTACATACAGAGATAACCGGAGTCGCAGAGCCAGAGCGAGCTGAGTGCCGCGTTCAAGAACGCATCGCGCTGTTCCATTAGCAGGGATTAGTGCTGGGCGGTTTGACCAAAAATTGATATCACGGTTTTTCAAAATCATAACGGTTTTTCGTTTTTCGGTTCGGTTTTTTTTTATTTTTTTTTATGCATAGTCAGGTGTTCAATGCATTTTCTACTGGTTAAGAGAGAATTACTGCAGTAAATTGACTTAGGTCTATTTTACTGTCATTAGTGAATATTGTAGAATAATTCCACACTAGTAATACAGGTTTGCATGGCCTCAGAAAATTATGCTGTTTACAGATAAGAGCCATTCATGATTCTAATGAAGTGAGGAATCAAAATGCAAAGACAACGGCAGTCAAAATACAGAACTTTTATTTTAAACAACACAATTAGAACAACTTGGAATACTTTTGCTAGTTCAAGTACAAATCCAGGAACATTACGTGCATTCAAGTAAATATAAAAGGAAATCTTGTCTTGCATTGCTTTTGAGGTCTATTAAAGAAATTAAAACAAAATTATGCAACTTGCATTAGTTATTCCTTCAAAAGTATTGCTTCGAAACCAGAACAAACATAAAATAAATATAAAGTGCTAACTTACTTGGCACACAGGATTATCCTGTATAATGGAAACAATATTTGGCTCGACTTTTCTTTAGCTTTCCCTGTGTTACATGCTGATGTGGAGGGCGCTAAATACGGCTGAATCCGCTGCTGATTTAATACATTCTTGATATTCCAAGACATGTTTGCGGCTAAGGCGCTGGAGCAATTTGCTTGTGTTGCCGGGTCATTCTCCCCAGCGGAGAATTTAGCCCGACAGCACTTACATAAAATGGTTGTTTGGTCGACGTCGGATTTTTGGAAACAAAAAACCTCCAAACAACAGACCCGGCTCCTCTTTTTGGCACAAGTTCTTCTTCGGTGTCATCACTGTCATGTTGTACTAATTCTTCAGCATCCATCGTCCATGTAACGTAACAGAGCGCTGCTGTTTGTTTACCCTCGTTGGTGCTTAGTAGTGCAACGGGTAAAGGGTCCGTCTGAAACAGTGTCAGCGGACTCTATGGTTCGCGCAACGTAACGGTTCGTTCCGAACGTTGTGTAATGTAAACCTGGTATGGCGGTTTATTCAAAATCAAAATCGTGACGAAAATATAAACCGGTTTTCGGTTTGAACCTGGTTTACCGCCCAGCACTAGCAGGGATCATTCTCCTGAGTCGGACTTTGCGATGGCTACTTGGTATTGAGAAACGCCTAATGCCAGCGCTTGTTTCTAGTGACAAACATGCTGAGAAGCAAGAACAAGATCTACTGTGCTGTCTGTCATCCATTGTTGTTTACTATGTCGCTTTCTTCAGCGCGAAAATGACGTTCGAATCGCTTCTTTCCAGCAAACACCACGCCTATCAAGTAGGGTACTGTTGGCTGTGGAAACGCAAGCCTGATCATGGTGTACCCGACCCGTACTGTACTGTACCGTACCATACCCCTCAGTGGAAATGAGGCATAAGGGGGCCCTAAAAAGGCATATATTGACGAATGGTCAAAAGACGTCCCAAGACATTAGTTATATGATGAATTGGGATGAGACTACGCTGACTCAACACATCAAAAACAAAATAACTCATCGTCGACCTGAGATGTCAACCATCCCCCAAAACTCCTGTGCTCATTGAAGGTGAACCCATCTTCATTACTGGTCAATTCAAACTTCTTGGAATACACATTAGCAATAACCTTAAATGGAAAATCAACACAGATCATATCTACAATGAAGTCCAGCAAAGAATTTTTCATCTCCGACAGCTCAGAGAGTTCAGTTCAGAGTAAGGTCTCATCTTCTGCTCCGCTTCTACATGGCCATCGTCGAAAGCATCCTCACCACATCCATCACAGTCTGGTTTGGAAGTCTTGACTCACTTTCCCGAAAGAAACTACAGCGTATCTTCAACAGAGCATCTAAAGTCATTGGTTCACCCCTACAATCCATCGAATCACTCTACCACAAACGGACACTACGTAGAGCTCACAAGATAATTGCTGATACCTCTCACCCTGCACACAGCGCCTTCCAGTTACTGCCCTCTGGGGGCGTTACAGGACAGTCGCGCTGAGGACAACTCGTTTTTAAAAACAGCTTCTTTCCGAAAGCAATTCAGATTTTGAACTCTGAACGCTAGGACTGGATTAAGCATGACCCCTTACCCCTTATGCCTATGTATATTTTGTGTTTTTGTATGTATGTATTGTATTATATATGTTTAATGTTCAATGTTAATGTGTTTTTCTAAAACTTGCAGCAAAGAAATGAGCTGTACTGAAAACAAATTCCACCAGCCTGGCTGTGTGGTCATTAAATTAAATAAATCAGTCAATCAATCAATCAATCAATCAATCAAATGAAGTAGAATCCCTGTGCAGGTGACGAAGTGAACACGAAGGCAGACAATCTGGATCAGGATGATGGATGGAAGACGGACAGCAGAATGGATACAGGACAAGAGATCTCAGGTGAGTAGAGGGGTAAGGAGTCTGACATTTAAAGCAGTGTACTGCAATGAGACCAGACAAGGAGTGAAATGAGAACTGGGCATTTAAAGGGTGTGTCGATGCAGCAGGTCAGTCCTCTGGTGATTGTCAAGTCAAGTCTTCTTTATTTTATATAGCGCTTTTTACAATACAGATCGAATCACAGCAGCTTCACAGTAATAAGATGAAAATAAATAACAAGAAGTTTGCTTCTAGAATAAAATTGCTTCATCGTCCACCTGAAGAAAGGCAGATCAAAAATATTGTTGAGTAATTAAATGTCCCCAACTAAGCATGCCAAAAGCAAAGACTACAGTGGCAAGGAAGCGAGAGTCTCAGCCGATAGAGAGCTATTCTACACATGAACATGAGTAGGCCTAACTAAGAAAACATAAAATAATTAAATAAGTAGGCTAAACGGGTTTTAATTTTTTTATTTTAATAATAAATGTATGCTCGTATTTTACCTTAAACTCGTATTAGACCTATTTAAAATAATTAAATAAACAAACAAACAAGCAAATGATATTGACTCATATTTAATTGAACTTGTAATAGTAGCCTATATTCAGTCAAGTTTTGTAACTAACCAATTTTATCATTAGGATTCGTAACATGTAGCCTAGGTAAGGGAGAGCCGGGACAGTTGAAAGACTTTTCAGACAGGCTAAACGTTGTAGATATGATGCATTTTTTTAAGAAAGGGGAGAGTAAACAGTTTTATTTTTTATTTTATGTTTTCTCCGTTAGGCTACTCATGTTCATGTGTAGGGTGCTGCTGCTGCTGCTGCCTGCTGTCGGTGTTCTTTAAATATCTCTCTATCGGCAGAGACTCTCGCTAGGGCCATACCACCCTGAACACGCCCGATCTCGTCCGATCTCGGAAGCGTAAGCAGGGTCGGGCCTGGTTAGTACTTGGATGGGAGACCGCCTGGGAATACCAGGTGCTGTAAGCTTTTGCTTCATCTTCACGACGAAGATCATTCACTTCAACAAGAATTTATTTTCTTACAGTTTTCTTTCTCTCTGGCTTTTGTCTGCCGTTAGTGCTGCAAAGGAAAAGCTCAGCTCAGCTTCGTCATTCTATCTCCTTTCTCCTCCAGGAGACGATCGAGTTGCTTCTATTCAATTCAGAAAGCTTTATTTGGCATGACAAAAACAAACAACAACCAACAAACAAACAAAAAAACACCATAGCCTACAATTTGTTATTAAGGGTATAACTGTAAAAAAATACGGACTTTTTTAGCTTTAGTGGTTTTTTAGTCTTCCATTTTTTTTAAACAGTGAGTGATGCTATTCTGCCCTCTTGCGTTTGGATTCAACTTTACTGTAATAAAGTACACTCTTAAGGAAAGGTTCTATATAGAACCTTAAAAGGTTCTAATGCACTACATATTTGGAACCCCTAAAATGCCAATGCATGTGAATGATCACAAAATTCAAGATATATGTGGGTTAAAAAAAGTAATCAATATCAGACGAAGAGTGCCATTTCAGTTTCTGTTCTCCAAAAATCAGCATGATTAAAAATGTGTATACTGTAAGTTACAACAGTTTAAGAAACAATAATTGAATTACATTACTACAAAATGTTGCAGAATAATGTAATATGAACGTGTACCTTTGAAGACCTTTGTGCCAAAAGGGTTCTTTCTTCTCATTATAGAACCTTTTTTAGCATTAAATGTCCTTTGGAGTTGAGTAAAGAACCCTATGCTACATACCTCACCGCCACTTTATTAGGTACCCCATGCTGGTAGGGGTTGGACCCCTTTTGCCTTCAGCAACTGCCTCGATTCTCGTGGCATAGATTAAACAAGGTGCTGGAAGCATTCCTCAGGGAGTTTGGTCCATATTGACATGATGGCATCACACGGTTGCCGCAGATTTGTCGGCTGCACATCCATGATGCGAATCTCCCGTTCCACCACATCCCAAAGATGCTCTATTTGGATTGAGATCTGGTGACTGTGGAGGCCATTTGATGCAGCAAACTAATTGCATGTTCAAGAAACCAGTCTGAGATGATTCCAGCTTTATGACACTGGCGCATTATCCTGCTGAAGTCACCATCTGGAGTTGGGTACATTGTGGTCATAAGGGATGGACATGGTCAGCAACAATGCTCAGTACAGCTGGTGGTGTCAGACGATGCTCGAGATTCAGTACCAAGGGGCCCAAAGAGTGCCGAGGAGAAAATGCTCCCCACACCATGACACCACCACCACCAGCCTGAACCGTTGATACAAGGCAGGATGGATCCATGCTTTCATGTTGTAGACGCCAAATTCTGACCCTACCATCCGAATGTCGCAGCAGAAATCGAGACTCATCAGACCAGGCAACGTTTTTCCCAATCTTCTATTGTCCAATTTTGATGAGCTTGTGCAAATTGTAGCCTCAGTTTCCTGTTCTCAGCTGAAAGGAGTGGCACCCGGTGTGGTCTTCTGCTGCTGTAGCCATCTGCCTCAAAGTTCGACGTACTGTGCTTTCAGAGAATCGCTCTTCTGCCCACCTTGGTTGTAACGGGTGGTCTATTTGAGTCACTGTTGCCCTTCTATCAGCTTGAACCAGTCTGGCCATCTCCTCGTGACCTCTGCGCATTAACAAGGCATTTCCGCCCACAGAACTGCCGCTCAGCTGGATGTTATTTCTTTTTTCCGGACCATTCTCTGTAGGTACCCTTAGAGCATGGTTGTGCGTGAAAATCCCAGTAGATTAGCAGTTTCTGAAATACTCGGACCAGCCCTTCTGGCACCAACAATCATGCCACGTTCAAAGTCACTCAAATCACCTTTCTTCCCCATACTGATGTCTGATTTGAAGCTGCCAGGAGATTGTCTTGACCATGTCTACATGCCTACAATGTGCTGAGTTGCCGCCATGTGATTTGCTGCTTGAGAAATTAAGTGTCTTAACGAGCAGTTGGACAGGTGTACCAGATGAGTGGCCGGTGAGTGTACAGCTATGGAAAAAAGAAGTCAGAGACCTACTGCCGAATCAGCAGGTTGCTCTGGATTGATTATTTATATTGTGAATAATAGATCCCAGAGCAAATTGCGTGCTAATTTGGCAAGTGGGTCTCTTTTAATTTTTTCCATAGCTGTATATAGAACCCCTTTTTCTAAGAGTTGGATGGGGGCTGACTAAAGTGAAAAGCTGAAAGAGAAACCTAGATTTTCTAGAAAAAATCTAGATTTTCTGTTATAGTAATATCCTGAAACCATCAATTCTAGTCATGACTCTATATTAGGGATTTTACAACAGCACACATTACAGGGAATGTTCAATGTTCTTGTCATTATTATTATGGTTATTTATGATTTTGTTTGTGCTCTGCCATAATCAGTAACTATTTAGTTTTGCTAATTACTTCGGTCAGGTCAAGTCACATTTATTTATATAGCGCTTTTCACAATACAGATTGTATCAAAGCAGCTTCACAGTGATAACATGACAGTAGTACAACACAGATCAATAATATTGTTAAATGTTAAATAAACCCAACTAAGCAAGCCAAAAGCAAGGCAAAGCAAGGCGACAGTGGCAAGGAACCAAAACTCCATCAGATTGGATGGAGAAAAAACCTTGGGAGAACCCAGGCTCAAGTCAGGGCCAGTTCTCCTCTGGCTTACATTCATATTGTCTATATGTAAATATTAAATATTAAATATTGTTTATATGTAACACGGTGCCATAACATATCGCCAGCGTTGGTCGCCCTCTTCACAGGCGTTGGGGCATCTGAATTCCCCGTGAGAGGCTGGCAGACAAACTGGACCTGGCGGAGGCGGTTTTTTCTTCCATATTTGCTTCTGCTGTTTATCTCGGACGTTGTCCCGGTAACAGCAAAGGCAGATGTCAAAAATAATCACATCACTGATGTTCATAAATGATTTCCACTTATTAAAGAAGTTCAATGTAAAAATCACTCTGTCAAACTGACAGTACGCATGCAGTGCCGAACTCGTTTGTAAAAGCTACGCCCACTACCGCGGTAATGCCAGGGTCAGGTGGCAGGGGGATTCTATGGTATAACAGAGGAATGAAGGTAAGCATTATGTGAATGCTTCAACTCAAGATGCGTCTTTAGTCTAGTTTTAAACTGTCAGAGGTCAGACCTCGTACCGTGTGCAGGAAGGCTATTCCCAGAGTTTTTCCGTTTCAATGTAAGAACGCCTCCCTCCTTAGTGACTTCTTGAAATACTAGGAATAGCAGGAAGCCTGATTTCAGTATGATCTTAAGAACGGTCAGTGTAGGCGGAAAGAAGGTCCGTCAGTACATTGAACTGACATACAGCTTGTGGTAATAAGGGTTGATTACTTTGTAGTTAATTAAAACTAATTTGAGATGGCCATGTAAGGTGGTGAACTCAAAGTGTTTTATATGATTCTATTTTCTAACCTAGTAAGAAAAACTCTCAAGCGGCTGCATTTGGATTCATATTGTCACTCTTCTGAGAATAGGGACAACCAGCCTATATAAGGAGCTATTTCATAAACATTGTAAAGTCATAAATGCATGAACTCAAGTTATGCAATATCAGGAACAATAGCGTGTTTAATCGCTTAGCAATGTTTCTAAGTTGAAAAAATGCAGTTCTTTGTAACATGAAATATGATTTTCAAAAGAACAAGTCAGAAGTCACATAACACAGGTCTTTTACTGTCATTGGATAAAGTAACAGGGACATCATTATATATCATATGTAAAGTATATATTAAGGTTTTATCAATTGGTTTTCAAACAATAGATCATTCTTTCGGTATCTGTTGATTTAATAGCAAAATTGACATAGTGGCATTATTGTTTTTTAAACACTAAGAATCAAATTTAAATGCAACTCATGTATTTTAATCATAATAATAAATATCCTATTAAATATATTAATGTCATAAGGGTAACAATTGGAAGTTGCAGTTAATGTTTATTATCGGTACCAATGGCAGCATATTATTAAATGGCAGAAGACCTGAGACAGATATTGCAGTACCAAGATCTTCTTACTGGCATTATCTTCAATTTCCCATTAAACAAACAAATGATGACTTAATTTGCCAATAAGGTGTTATAAATCTAAATTCAGCTTAATGCCTGTCCCTGAACACCAAGTGGTTTATTAATATTGGATACAATTTTATGATCTATATTAGTGTAGAACACAGCGCTAAATACCAAGTCAAGACTAAGTGTGAGGATAGCCTGATCAGAAGCTAGAAGTAAATAGTTATGCGGTTTCGTTGGTGCAGTTTATCTTCTATGATAATCTGAATTGCTGACTGAATTTTACATCGATATGGTTTTTCAGAAAAGCACAATGCGAACACAGGACTTTACTAATTATTTTGACATGATGGAAAGATTGAAGGTATATAATTTGCTAAGTTATTTGGATCTAATTAATTATTAATCAAAGGTTTGTATTTACTAACTGAATATTTTGAACATGACCTAGGTAAAGGAGTTGATAATAAAGAGGTTCTTTCCACTACAGGTAACACTCTTAGGTAACTCATGAAAATTTATGGAACTAATGAAACATATTGGTTTAGAAGCAATGATTGGTTTGTTTGATTTCTTCCATCCTGATTATATTAAAGCAATATTGGTTTGTTCTAAAGGGGCCATAATTGAGGCTGGTCAGTAGACAACATGGGTTGTATCATTATAATTGTGTTTTGAATGCTTCTATTTTACATGAGAGTAATTCATAAAATCATTATACTAAAATTTTTGTAAGGATATATTTGCTATGGTGATGTATATTTGTTTGAGTATAGTTAGGTGTAAATTAAAAACCTCAAATTATTGGTTATTTTCTGAGTTGGAAATGACATCACTGTATTATCAGACTTTTTCAGTGCAACATACTTCTGTTCAGGGATATTAAAGGACTATGATATGGTTTGCTCCATTAACACTAAAGAATATGAGTTTCTCTATTAATAGCATGTGATATCACTGTTGTACAGGTACTTTAGTTTTTTCTTCTATAACTATTTTAATATTAATCATGCAACAATATTAATGTTATTGAGAAATCCATGTGCTGAACTGCTAGTCTTCATTTCCTCTAAATAATGGTCTGACTCCAGTCCTGGACCCACTACTCTGTGCATCTGTGTATGTCTCCCTATTAACACACATGATTGGGATCCTCAGCTGATTTGCAATGATTCTCTGAACTGAACTGAGTGTGTGAGATGAGGACATGCAAAATGTCCAGACCCAGTGATGCCAAGATGAAGTGGGGGTCACTGTATAGTGAGTCTGTTTTGTTTGGGTTCATTTAGCAGCTTTGGATAGATGTTCAGGTTCACCTCTGAATGTTATGGTGGTTGAAGGATTGTTCTGCCTGGTCTATAACATGAACGGCGGACATGAGCATGCTTCGCAGGTACGGATATTATGCAGAAATCACCATGTAATATTTAATCAGTGACATGGTGACTCCTGAATGATGAGTGGGACCACTATGACATTTGTTGACCCAAAAAGTTGATGGTCTGTAAACGCAGCCCCTAAAAAACAATTTGTATTATCTCTACGTGTATGTTAAAATCTCCAACAATTCTTGCTTTGGACATTTAAGTGGAATAGAACTAAAGGAGAAAGTCTGGAATTCCTTAAATTTGAGCATATGGCCTGAAGTCTATCTGCAGTAGCCAAGGCTTGAGATAATATCAATTCTCTCTTCTCATCTGGACGTAACATTTCGCACAAATTACAAATGGGTGAACCTCTGACCTGTTTTCTGAGTAACATTAAAATATCTTATAGATTGTTAACACCGCCACCACGGCCGTAGGACGAGGCTCATGCTTATAACAGTATCCCTGATTGACTCATTTAGACCAAAATAATTTGAGTTAAAGTAAGTTTAAGTGGCACGGACATAAAATTATTCTCTGTGACCATTTCATTAACAGATGACTGCTTTAGGTGTGTAACGTGGAAGGTTTGAAGACCTAGCTTAAATTGTTTTTGTTTTTAGCTGATATTTCAATTTTTCTGGTTGATTCACAATGAGGTTGCTGAGATCCTGCACCTAAATTTATCTTAGCTTTAACTAACGAGGGGGATAGACACAGTTTATATATGACGCTCCACAATATCTCATATTAGTTAACTTCTGAGCAATCAGAGGCTGTGATTTTGATTTTGACTTATTAGTCATATTTGGTGATGGTCTAGCATTAAGAAATGTATTTCAGAACACAGAACACAGCTCCAATTCTGCCTTGGGTGAAATTTGGCGTCTCTGCCCGGATTCCCAGCCTGGGGTCGCTCCCAGAACACAGATGCAAATTCTACAGGGAGGGCAGTCATTACACAGATGTATATTGGCCATTCATTCATGCAAATAGTCTACTAAACACTTCCCTGTCCTTGTCTGTAGATGGGAAGAGGTCCAGACACAAACGATCTTCGTTGCTTTTACCGCTGTGGTGCGTGTCCGTCTCGGGATAGGCTCATGTAGTCTTCCCTTCTTTTTTCGAACTCAGTGAGGCCTGCCTGTGGTACGCTCAGCAACAGCTTCAATGGCGGTGTCACAGACCACAAATCTCGGGAACCTGGGATATCAGGAACCCAGGGCACCAGAAAGGCTAGGGTGATGGCACTCCTTTTACCCCGTAAGCGACATGAACGGACCATGGATGTGCCGATGAGTAGCGAGTGTCGTAGCGTTCCGGCTCACGGAGAGGAAGAGGTTCCGAGTGGAGGATCTCAAAGACCAGGAGGGGCGGAGTAGCTCTGGTCCTGGCTCGTGTCTCGGGCTGCGTGGCTCATGCTCCATGGTGTTGTGTTGACGAAAATAAATGAGCTACAGAATGAGTCACGTATCCTCCTGACATGAACATGCCCATAGGCAAAGTGGGACAGAGAGTAAGAGATTTCTAGCCACTGATTTTGAGCATCAACAATAAAAGCTGAGGCAAGTGAGCGGGCAAATCAGCACTGAGCTTCTCCACCAGCAGACCACGGAATCTCTGGACGTGTTCCAGCTTCCTGCTTTCTCACGGGGGAGAGCTGGAATGCTTGTCCTCACCTGCACACAGAGGTGGCCATTTAAAACAGGTATGAATGTGTTCACCAAGTTATAAAAGAGAATGAACAGCAAATTAGTAATGATATAACTATCACAACTTGTATTTAGGACTGGAATGTTTCCAATAATTAATATATTTCAGGGTGAAGGATATAGCCAATGGAGATGGGCGGAAGGCGCGCTTTGGAAATTGTAGCGGGCTAAAGGCTCCAGTGGCCTCAGATTCGGAAAATTGGATCTAGGTGGCGATATCAAAAGCAATCCCACTTGTTTTTTATTAAGGAATAGTATCGAGGATAAGTTCACATGCCTATAAAAATAGAAAGTGCTTTGTTTATAAATTAGTGGTAAAAGAGAGAAGAAATCAAGGATTATAGTGAAGAAATTCTCCGGAGCTACAAACACCAAATACAGATCGCTGATTGAACTTAAAGTCTTTCAAGTACCACAGGAAAAGGAGAGTTTAGAGGTTTATGTTAATAATTAATTTCCAGACTCCAGGTATTTGTTTTCTAGCACAAAAGAACACATGCACAACTATCTTGTCATTTAAAATATAAAACTGATAAGCTTTGGAAACCAACCTCTTTGGGATATCTGACAATGGCAGAGAGTATGAGGTACAGTTTCTGGCTTCCACTGAACAAGTTTTTGGTTAAAGCTCAAGCGAGAAAATGTTTCAGCAGGGTACAAATTTGTACAAGTATCCTAAATAAAATACCCTCAGATCTTATTTGTAATGAGATATATGTTAACAACCACAAATGCTTTCTAATAATAGTTCCAATAAAGAGACAAACCAATAGGAAATTAAAATGTTTGTTAACTTCTCTTCTTGAAATAAAGAATGTGAAATTATTAATATTGTTTTTTTGCTTGTATTATTCAAAAAACACCAATACCACAGAAAATAAGCTGAATGTAAAGAGCATGTTGTAAAGTATGATTCTGCATAAAGAAAACAGGCAGGGAAGTGCACAATTACAGAGGAGAAATACTCCGCTTTTTTTGAGAAATTAATCTTTAATACATTTAAATAGCCTGCCTACTAAGAGGATCCGCTTCAAACCATGGTTTTAGCAAAGAATATACTCCTTATGCTTGAACCATAAGAGCTATCAATGCTAATTAGCTACCTGTCTCTTTGTAAATGAACTTGCATGGCGCAAAAGTGATTGCCTGTGAAAAGCTGTACTGCAATTAAAGTAGAAGTTTTACATTTCTGTAATTGCACATTAACAATAATGAAAGACATTGATCAAAAAACAGTTTTATACATCATTCCACACATTCTGTAAGCACATGACATCATATAAGGTGCAAATATAAATCTATCTATCTATCTATCTATATATCTATATATATATATATATATCTATATATATATCATATCATATACTATATACTGTCTGTCTATGTCTGTCTAAAGTGTTAGGGTTTCGACTTGACAAAAGAGTTTATGAAGCTCTGGTTTAGATGAAGATGAGGAGAGGAGCGGTTCCAAAAGAAAGTGTAGGGCTTAGGAAGAAAGCAACTCTGATCGCCTCTGGAGGAAAAGGAAGAACTGACGAGGCTGAGCTGAGATTTTCATTGCAGCAGCACTAACAGCAGACAAAAGCCAGAGAGAAGAAAACTGTAAGAAAATAAATCCTTGTTGAAGTGAATGATCTTCATAGTGAAGATGAAGCAAAAGCTTACAGCACCTGGTATTCCCAGGCGGTCTCCCATCCAAAGTACTAACCAGCCGACCCTGCTTAGCTTCCGAGATCGGACGAGTTGGGGCGTGTTCAGGTGGGACGGCCGTAAGCAAGAGTCTTTGCCGATAGAGAGATATTTAAGAGAAGGACACCAGCAGCAGCAGCAGCACCCCTACACATGAACATGAGGTAGCCTAACGGAGAAATCATAAAATAAAAAATAAAGGATTACGTTTCTAAAAGAGAGAGAGAGAGAGAGAGAGAGAGAGAGAGGAGAGAGAGAGAGAGAGAGAGAGAGAGAGAGAGAGAGAGAGAGAGAGAGAGTGAAAGAAAAGAGAAAGAAAGAAGAAAGAAAGGAAGGAAGAAAGAAGAAAGAAAGAAAGAAAGAAAGAAAGAAGAATATGACCCATTCTCATTCGGTTTGTTTGTTTTATTAATTATTTTTAATAGTTCGAATTACGAGTTTACAGTATAAATATAGAGCATATATAATGAAATGGATAAGTAAAAGGCTTTATTTTTTCTTTTGTGTATTCTCGGTTAGGCTACTACTCAGTGTTCATGTGTAGGGGTGCTGCTGCTGCTGCTGGTGTCCTTCTTTAAATATCTCTCTATCGGCAGAGACTCTCGCTTACGGCCATGCCACCCTGAACACGCCCGATCTCGTCCGATCTCGGAAGCTAAGCAGGGTCGGGCCTGGTTAGTACTTGGATGGGAGACCGCCTGGGAATACCAGGTGCTGTAAGCTTTTGCTTCATCTTCACGACGAAGATCATTCACTTCAACAAGAATTTATTTTCTTACAGTTTGCTTTCTCTCTGGCTTTTGTCTGCTGTTAGTGCTGCAATGAAAAAGCTCAGCTCAGCCTCGTCATTCTTCCTTTTCCTCCAGGAGGCGATTGAGTTGCTTTCTTTTCAATTCAGAAAGCTTTATTTGGCATAAAACAAACAAACAAACAAACAAATAAAAACACCATAGCCTACAAGTTGTTATTAAGGGTATAACTGTAAAAAAAATACTGACTTTTTTAGTTTTTTAGTGGTTTTTTAGTCTTCCATTTTTTTTAAACAGTGAGTGATGCTATTCTGCCCCCTTGCGTTTGGATTCAACTTTACTGTAATAAAGTACACTCTTAAGGAAAGGTTCTATTATAGAACCTTAAAAGGTTCTAAAGCGCTACATATTTGGAACCCTAAAATGCAATGCATGTGAATGATCACAAAATTCAAGATATGTGGGTTAAAAAAAGTAATCAATATCAGACGAAGAGTGCCATTTCAGTTTCTATCCTCCAAAAATCAGCATGATAAAAATGTGATATTACTGTAAGTTACAACAGTTTAATAAACAATAATTTAATTACATACTACAAAATGTTGCAGAATAATGTAATATATGAACGAATAGTAGCCTAGCTTTAAAGAACCTTTGTGCCAAAAGGGTTCTTTCTTCTCATTATAGAAACTTTTTTAGCATTAAATGTCCTTTGGAGTTGAGTAAAGAACCCTATGCTACATATATAGAACCCCTTTTTCTAAGAGTGAATAGGCTAACTAAAGTGAAAACTGAAAGAAAACCTTCTAGATTTTCTAGAAAAAAATCGAGATTTTCTGTTAAAGTAATGTTAAAACCATCAATTATAGTAATGACATGTATCCTCTATTAGAGATTTTACAACAGCACACATTACAGGGAATGTTAAATGTTTTATTATTATTATTATTATTATTATGGTTATTATGATTTTGTTTGTGCTCTCCATAATAGTAACTATTTAGTTTTCTAATTCTTTCAGTACCACAGAAAAGGTTTATATTAATAATTAATTTCCAGACTCTTCTCATAATATAAAAACACAGATTTTTTAAGCTCATATAGGCTAGCAAAGAAACATTGCACAACTATTTGTCATTTAAAATATAAAACTTATATGTTTGGAAACCAACCTCTTTGAATATTGACAATGGCAGAAAATATGAGGTACAGTTTCTGGTTCCACTGAACAAAATGAGAAGTTTTTGGTTAAACTTGGCGAGAAAATGTTTAGCAGGGTAAAATTTGTACAGTATCTTAAATGAAATATCCTTGATCTTATTTGTAATGAGATATTTGTTAACAACCAAACCTTTCTCCAATTAATAGTTCCAATAAAACGAGACCAATAGGAAATTAAATATGTTTGTTAACTTTCTTCTTCTTGAAATAGAGAATGTATAGTCTTATTATTGTTTTTGCTTGTCTTGTCAAAAACACAATTGTACCACAGAAAGTGTCAGCTGGATGTAAAGAAACATCCCATGAACTCTACATAAAAAAACAACACAGTCTCATGAAGATGCGTATCTATACCACGAGTGTCATTTCTCGTGGCATTTATACGCCAAAAATGGTTTTTGCGTGTATATGGTACGCACTAAAAAAACCCTGGGTTAGGTTTAGGGGAGGGGGGTGGGGAGTTCGTGCATATTATACGCCAAAAAGTGCGTATCATATGTACGCGAAAATCGCGTGCCATATACACGCAAAAACTGTTTTCGCGTATAAATGCCACGAGAAATTACATTTGTGACATAGATACTAACTTTCATGAGATCGGGCTGAAAAAAACAGACCAGGAGAGTGCACCAATTACAGAGGAAAATACGCCGTTTTTTAAAGAAATTAATCTTTAATCATTAAATAGCCTGCCCTACTAAGAGGATCCGCTTCAAACCAGGTTTTCAAAAATATACTCTTATGCTTAAACAGAATAGCTATTACAATTAGCTACTGTCTTTTGTAAATGAACTTACATGGCAAAAATGATTGCCTGTGAAAAGCTGACCGTTAAAATAGAAGTTTTACATTTCTGTAATTGCACATTAACAATAATGAAAGACATTGATCAAAAACAGTTTTATACATCATTCCACACATACTTAAGCACATGACATCATATAAGGTGCAAATAAAATCTATCTATCTATCTGTCTGTCTGTCTGTCTGTCTGTCTGTCTGTCTGTCTGTCTGTCTGTCTATCATCTATCTATCTAAAGTGTAAGGGGTTCGGCTAACAAAAAAAGAGTTTATGAAGCTCTGGTCTAGATGAAGATGAGGAGAGGAGCGGTTCCAAAAGAAAGTGTAGCGCTTAGAAAGAAAGCAACTCGATCGCCTCCTGGAGGAAAAAGGAAGAATGACGAGGCTGAGCTGAGCTTTTTCATTGCAGCACTAACAGCAGACAAAAGCCAGAGAGAAAGAAAACTGTAAGAAAATAAATCCTTGTTGAAGTGAATGATCTTCGTAGTGAAGATGAAGCAAAAGCTTACAGCGCCTGGTATTCCCAGGCGGTCTCCCATCCAAGTACTAACCAGGCCAGACCCTGCTTAGCTTCCGAGATCGGACGAGATCGGGCGTGTTCAGGGTGGTATGGCCGTAAGCGAGAGTCTCTGCCGATAGAGAGATATTTAAAGAAGGACCACCACCAGCAGCAGCAGCACATGAGTAGTAACTGAGAATACATTAAAAATAATAATAATAATAAAACGTTTACTTATTTATTTTTAACAATGTAATTAGATGCTCGTATTTTATCTTAAACTCGTATTCGAACTATTAAAAATAATTAATAAACAAACAAGCAAATGATAATGGGTCATATTTAATTGGACTTATAATAGACTATATTCAGTCAAGTTTTGTAACTAACAAATTTGTATTCAATATCATTAGGATTCGTAACATGTAGGTAGGGGAGAGCCGGGGCAATTGAAAGACTTTAAAACCTCGTTTTCTAAGATAAGATTAGGCTAATAATTTCCACTCACAGTCCCTCGTTGTATGACTTTCTTTCTTTCTTTCTTTCTTTCTTTCTTTCTTTCTTTCTTTCTTTCTTTCTTTCTTTCTTTCTTTCTTTCTTTCTTTCTTTCTTTCTTTCTTTCTTTCTTTCTTTCTTTCTTTCTTCTTTCTTTCTTTCTTTCTTTCTTTCTTTCTTTCTTTTTCTTTCTTTCTTTCTTTCTTTCTTCTTTCTTTAAGAAACGGTTTTATTTTTTATTTTATGTAGGCCTATTCTCCGTTAGGCTACTCATGTTCATGTGTAGGGGTGCTGCTGCTGCTGGTGTCCTTCTTTAAATATCTCTCTATCGGCAGAGACTCTCGCTTACGGCCATACCACCCTGAACACGCCCGATCTCGTCTGATCTCGGAAGCTAAGCAGGGTCGGGCCTGGTTAGTACTTGGATGGGAGACCGCCTGGGAATACCAGGTGCTGTAAGCTTTTGCTTCATCTTCACTACGAAGATCATTCACTTCAACAAGGATTTATTTTCTTACAGTTTTCTTTCTCTCTGGCTTTTGTCTGCGGTTAGTGCTGCAATGAAAAAGCTCAGCTCAGCCTCGTCATTCTTCCTTTTCCTCCAGGATACGATCGAGTTGCTTTCTATTCAATTCAGAAAGCTTTATTTGGCATAAACAAACAAATAAAAAACACCATAGCCTACAAGTTGTTATTAAGGGTATAACTGTAAAAAAAATACTGACTTTTTTTAGTTTTTTAGTGTTTTTTTAGTCTTCCATTTTTTTAAACAGTGAGTGATGCTATTCTGCCCTCTTGCGTTTGGATTCAACTTTACTGTAATAAAGTACACTCTTAAGGAAAGGTTCTATAGAAAATCAGCATGATTAAAATGTGATATTACTGTAAGTTACAACAGTTTAATAAACAATAATTTGACATTTATATCAGTTTAAGGAGTTTATTGGAAAGGAGAGGAAAAGATATGGAAATAGGAACAAATATATAATTATTTCAAGACTAAAGAATTGATCACACTGCACTAAACTACAGTCTACAGTACAAAATAGGGAAACATGAAACAGGAGAATGTGACAAATGTGGAGATCCAGAAACTGTGCAGCATATTATTTTTGAGTGTGCTGCATATGTAAGAGAGAGAATGAAGTTAATACAAGAGTTGGGATGGATGGGAATTGAAGGGAATTCAATAAAAGAATTGTTAGGAAACAAGGCAAGACATTCAAGAGTCCATGAAATATTATTTAAATATCTAAAAGATACAGGAACTATGAATAGAATCTAGGTGTAGAATTATTATTATGTATTTTTTATTTATTTTCTTTTTTTTCTTTTTTTTTTTTAGTTGCTGTTTCCCCTCATTGATTCATTGCGTATTCTTCCAAAACTCCACACTCCAGATCAGTAGGTGGCGGAAATGCACCTTTTACGTTGGCCTGCCAATCCGCCATAAAACAACAGAAGAAGAAGAAGATCCTTGGTAAACGTTGCTCCACGCACACACACCAGAGGAACGGAGTTTAGGCTTGGTGGTTTGGTGGGTTAGCATCAACTGTGCTGAGACTGGAGAAGATGGATGCAGGTAGTGTGGATGATGAAGATGATTCCTCAGTGATTGATAGTGGAGGGTGGTCTCAGATTACTGATGCATCAAACAAAAGGAAAAATAGAGATTCTGAGTCTGATGACAACATTACAGGAGTAGTAGGAATAAACAAAACAAGGAAAATGGAGGTAGAATACAAAGTAATGGTTGCATTTTCTGGAACAGTCGAAAACATCAATAATCCAATGAAACTAACAAAAATGATCAAAAAATCAATTGGAAATATTAAATCAGCACGGTATTGAAGGGTTTGGGTCAGAATCATCCCTTGCCTATTCAATTTAAGTATAAGTATATCCTTTTTATGATTACATTATTATTATAATAATCACTAATCACGTCATAATCATCCTGTTTGTAAGGAGTGTTTCACATATAGTTTTAAGTATACTTTTATGCATAATTCTCTCATGAATGTCTTCTGATGTCTTTTGACTAATCTGTAGTGACCCTGAGCTGGAAGTTAAATACAGGCTCTTGTATTTATGGAATGAGTGTGTTGAGCCTAAAAACAGAAGACCTTCCTTATATGGTCCTGTTTGCCTGCTGACTGACCCTAGTAAGGGGCAGAGGTCGACTTCTGTATGGCTATATGATTTGCTTCACAAATATTATACTTTTCTGTAATACTTATATCCCTTAAGAAATAAAGTAATTGTTATTTCTTCTTTCTGAGGATGAAAGGCGGTATCAGTATGGTGTGCGTCATTCGATATGATAATAAAGAACTCAGGCCTGGACAATCTTGCTAGGTCTGTATTCCATTGGTCTTTGGTGTATGTTGAATGTTCTGTGCAGATCACATGACACAGGTACCAGCTCTCCTGACGCTCTTTCGACGACACCCCTGAGGTCATTGCTGGACTTTACGTGACTTGGATGACAGCTATCAAGATTGATGTCAACATGCCCTTCTATCTATTGTTTAGATTTTATGTTCTCTTAGCCAATCAGAAGAGAATGTTTACACCTGGTATGCCCTTGAAAACAGTATAACTGGTGTAAGATTTTGTGTAAGGTACGAGTTAGCTTGCGACCTCCTCGTGAGACTTTGATGCTGGCTCTACCAAATTGAACTGCAAAAATTGAACTATTCTTTCAGATTTAACTATTCTTCAGATTTTTCTCTTTGATTGAAACCTCTCGACTCCTGGTCTCATTTCAACATCTCTGGTCCGGGGCTCAATTCTGAAGGTTTCCCTTTCAGTATCTTTCTAACAACCGTGTCCATCTTTTTTGTGTTGACAAAAAGCAACAAGAGATTGCATTGATGACCAAAGAGCTAGGAGGTAAACCAGTCAAATGTTATGTACCGGGAGAACTGATAATCTTAAGGGAGTGATTATGGGGGTTCCTGTAGCTTTATCAAATGAGGTCTTAAAGGCACAAATTACAAACGACATGGTGACCGAAGTGAACCGTCTGCTTTCAAGTAGAAATGGGTAAAAAGAAAGTAGTACTGTTGTACTAACTTTCAATGGGAAAATCTTACCGGAGCGTATTAAGATTGGATATATGTCCTATACGGTCAGGCCATTTGTGAGACCAGCATTGAGATGTTTTAATTGACAACGATTGGGGCATGTGGCAACAGTTTGTAAAGGGAAAAAGATGCTGCAAATGCGGCGGAGAACATGATTATGGGCAATGTGGAGAGGGGGTTGAACCCAAATGTTGTAATTGTGGAGGACCACACAGTGCAGCGTTTCTTGGTTGTAAAGCCCAAAAACAAGCTACGGAAGCAATGAGAATCAAAACTGTACAGAATATATCATATGCTCAAGCAGTCAAGCAAGTTCAAGTGACTAATGGAGATTTGATTGAAAATAACATAACCCAGTCTAAAGATACTTGCAGCCATAATTGTCATGAGGACGGAAACATACTTGTGATAAACAAAATTCATTTTGTAGCTTTCATTGCAGAAGTCATTAATTGTTCAGCTCAAACAGACAAAAGAACAGAAAAGCTGAAAATGATTATATCTGCAGCTGCCAGACATCTGGGTATTACTGAAGTATCTGTGGAACAGATTCAAACGATACTTGGACAAACTGACGGAACAGTAGGGATGGGTGATCCCTCGGAGTCAAAGAGGTAAAAATAAAATATGAAAATCTTACAGTGGAATGCTAGAAGTTTGATGGCGAATGGAGTAATGAATTTAAAAGATTTGTTTATTAGCTTGCAGTTTTACCTGATATGTTATGCATTCAGGAGACTTGGCTTCGTCCGCAGTTAAATTTTAGCATTCCTGGCTACAATTTGGTTAGAAAGGATAGAGTTGGTACAAACGGTGGAGGATGTGGGACATTTGTTAAAGAGGGGGGTGGCTTTTAGAGAAATAATAGATGCTCCAGGGGAATGTGTGATTGTAGAGGTGTGGACACAAGGTGTGGATTAAAGGTAGTCAACTTTTATAATCCTTGCAATCAGTTATTATTAGATGATTTAAATAAAATAAGGAGCAAAGCTGGGGACAATTTGATATGGTGTGGGGATTTTAATGCACATAAAAATCACTTTGGGAAAGTTTATGCACAGATAATAATGGAAGGATAGTAGAAGAGATTATGGAGGAATATGCTTTAGTGTGTTTAAATAATGGGAAGGGTACTAGATACAATATAAGGGAGTCATCAACTTCTTGTATAGATCTAACAATAGTCTCTGGAGCTATAGCTTTGGAATGTCAATGGGAAGTTCTAGATCAATCAACATTAGGAAGTGATCACTTTCCAATAACATGTGATGTTGGATTGGAAATTTACCAGCAAAATAAAATAATGCAAAATAGATGGAGGTTTGATAAAGCTGATTGGAATAAATTTAACAGTTTTTGTAATGATGGATTTAAGAATTTTAGCTTAGAAGAAGATATAGACCTGTGTTCTGAACGATTAAATGCAATTATCATAAAAGCAGCTGAAGAATCCATGAAAGTGCATTAAAGAGTTAAAGAAAACCTTAATACCCATGACTTTAATTATATATCAGAGGAAACGGGCTCAGGCAAGGAAGATAATAAAGCAGGCAAAAGGAAGTATTGGCAATCATTCTGCTCCACTATAGGAAGGGAAACCCAACTAGGAGAAGTATGGTGTGTCCTTAAAAAGATGGTTGGTGTTAATAGAACTCGGAATATTCCGGTCATAGGTGATGAAGGGAAAACAGCAGTGACGCAAGAAGAAAAAGCAGAAATGTTAGCTTCCACCTTTCAAAAGGCTCACAGTTCAGATAACTTAGGAAGAAATTATAAGATAAGAAGGGAAGAAATTTTACGTTCACACCGGACGCGAATCGCGTGTCAAATTCGCGTCTACCGCGCCTAGTTTGACGCTTGACCACTTTGTGTTCATTCGCGCGTCAAGAGCGAAACTGACGCAGGTAAAATAAAAAGTTTGAAGTGAAATTTACGCGTCGTCAAAACCGAAACCTGTTGACGGCCATCTTTGTTTATGTTGATCTAGCATTCATCGAGAGATTCACCGCACTGTATTTACTCTGGAGAGCTAGAACAGCGGCGTGGGGATCATCGTCGCCGTATTTGTGTCCACTGGACCCTTCAGAGGCGAACTGTTTGGCTAGTTTCACTATTTGCTCGCTCCAGGAGCTGCGCTGGATGACGGCCGCTGTCAGCGGTACTTCCGCCTGTCCCGCGCCCAGTTTGATGACCTGTTGTCCCGCATCGGAGCGAGGATCACCCTCGCCCTCATCCACCTAATCTAGCTGTCATTTATTTTTGTTTTGATGATAAATAAGAGCCAGCTTCCAAAAGTTATTAACCTGTCCTGTGATTTTTTTTCTCTCTCTCTCACGTCCAGACACGAACTTGTGCACATATGTTGATTGTCTTTACATCATAATACTATTTCATATAATCTAGATATGGAATGAATAACATTCAATACAAAATGAACATGTCTCGTATATAGAAATAATGTTTTAAGTGATAAAATATTTGCTTTGTTGTGCATAATCCCACCATGCATTTAGTCATATGCAAAATAATTTATTGAAGCATCCAGACACTTCACCACGTGAGCAAGCAGCAGGCTCCTGATTGGTTAACGCGCGCGAATTCACGCCAAAGTTCAGATTTTTCAACTCGGGCGGCAGACGCGAATTCGCGTCAAACGCGTTCAATTCGTGCTCATTCGTGCGAACTTGACGCGCGAATGAGGCGTATAGGGATCTTCGCCCCTGACGTCACGAACGCGGTTGCATGTGCTCTGGTTGGCAGAAAAGTAATGGCCGTATGCCGCACAGTATTATAAAGTCATAATTTAACCCAAAGATTTGGCACTGTACAGTCAGTGTATCATCTGTGTACACACCCTTATAGATTAAGGGCAAATTATGGTATTTTCTTTGATACATTTTTACGTATATGTTGACCAATGTTATAAATCAGAGGTAAGATCATTTTGATTCAAAATATTGCCCATGGACAAATTGCACCTCTATTTTACTCTAGTTGTAACAAATGTACCAGTTATCCAGTTAACACAAGTAATATTCGTAATTATGACTTATAGGCATCTAAAGATTTGTACGCCTTCATTGACTCTCTGATAAGCATATAGATGGCGTGTCGATGAGATACAGGTAGATGTCGCCGAATGTCAAATCTGGCCATGTGTTAGGACTTTTGTTCCAATTCTCACTCAGGTGATATGGATCAGGCATAGAACATGAACCCTGGTTATATAAAAGCTTTACCTTATATCTCCTTTTAGCTTTTTCTTACAAAGAATTATAATTTTGCTGACAGAACACATAGACTGCTGCGTATGTTTTGGTTCTTTTGCCAACCAGTTCGCGCCCACGCCCATTTCGTGACGTCACATATGACGCTGGCGAACATCCCTATTCGCGTCTTCCGCAAAGAATTGGAATTGAAGGAAGATTTTATAATTGGGTTTTAAGCTTCTTATTTGGACGTTCGATTCAAGTCAAGCTAGGCAATTCATTATCTCAAATGGTGAATGTATCAATGATATATATGAAGAAGTTCATCCAGGAATTAAAACAGCATTATATGCAGATGACGGAGCAATTTGGAAGAGGGGAAGAAATGTTAAATATATAGTGAAAAAAAATACAAGAAGAAAATACAGAATGTTGAGAAATGGTCAGTGGAATGGGGATTTAGATTCTCTATTTCCAAAACGTGCTGTCAGTTTTTTACTAAAAAGAGGATTTCAGAAAATATTAAACTTTATTTATATAAACAGCCATTAGAAAGGGTATCAAATTTTAAATATTTAGGTTTATGGTTTGACTTAAAATTAACTTGGAAAATTCATATCAAATATATTGAAGAGAAATGCAGCAAAGTACTAAATCTAATGAGATGTAGCCTATAGTAGGCCAAGAATGGGGGACTGATAAACAATCTTTAATCAATATATATATTGTGCTCTATTACGATCCATTTTGGATTATGGATGCATTATTTATGGATCAGCATCAATTAGTACGCTTAAAAGGTTAGACTTGATTCAGGCTCGAGCTTTGAGATGCATCACTGGAGCAATTAGAACAACTCCAATCTCAGCTATGCAAGTGGAAACAGGAGAGTCCCCATTAGAAATAAGACGTCATAAATTATCTGTTGCTTACTGGATCAATTTACTTGGGCATAAACAGGATCATGTTATGAATGCAATAATAGAGGGGAGTTGGGAAACTATAAACTTAACAGGAACAGGATTTGCTTGGAATGCAAAGGAATGGGCTACAGAAATGTCGCTAAATAATATATTATTTTCATCAACGAATACCATTTCTCCGATATCCACCTGTTTTTTAGCCAACCAGAAGTTGATCTGCAAATTCATGAGAGTGTTAAAAAAGGACAATTTGATATTAAGAGCTATACAATTGAATACTTAAGAACAGTTTATTTTTCATTTCTTCATCTATACACAGATGGATCAAGAAACCCAGAGATAGGTCGTACTGGATCAGCATTTTATGTTCCTGAATTCAAAATAGGGAAATATGGAAGATTAACAGATGGGACTTCTGTGTATACAGCAGAATTGGTGGCAATTCAGATGGCACTTAGTTGGGTGGAAGAAGTGATGCCAAATAAAGTTGTTTTATATTCAGATTCAATGGCAGATATGATATCTATATTGAAATATTGAATATGTTGTATTGATTAAGGCAAACTGGAACAATAATAAAATGTGTCTGGGTACCAGCACATGCAGATATTCCCGGTAATGAAAGAGCTGATAGAATGGCTAAAGAGTCACTTAAACTGAACATTCCTACTATTACAGTTGCATTAAGCAGGATGGAAGGAAAGAGTATTATTAAAGTAGCCTGCAACCAGAAATGGCAAAGAAAGTGGAATGAATGTAAAACAGGAAGACATTTGTATAATCTACATAATACTGTAAGACAAAGTATATTGACACAAATTTTAAAGAGAGACGATCAGGTTATTTTAACAAGACTAAGGATGGGACATACAAAACTTAATTCAACACTTCATATTATAGGGAAACATGGTACTGGTTTATGTGAAATATGCCAAGTAAAGGAAACAGTTGAACATGTGTTGTTATATTTGTTCCAGGTATGAACAGGAAAGAAGAGGAATTAATAAGAGCTTGTTTTCACGTGACGTCACGACACTGCGTTGCCATGGCGCGAAGATCAGATGGAGGGCAGGAAGTGAATTTCTATATTAGGAAGCACTATAACACACTCAAATGCCTATGTTTTGCGTTGTTTATGGTTGCTCAAATCGATCAAACCACAAAGATTTTTTTATTGTGTGCCAAAAGTTGTTGTTCATAAGGGGGGAAATACAAGAAATTGACAGAAAACACCGGTAAAAAATGCCTTGTAAACCTAATTTGCATCTGCGGAGGAGCCGAATGGGAAAATGCCCGTGTGTTTGTACAGTGTGCAGTGATCAGCTTCGTCAAATGTGAGTTAATACATTATTTATGTGGCTTATAATTACATTATTCAGGTGTTTAAATACACTTATGTGGCTGTTTGTGTAACGTGCCAGTTTCTGAACATTGTAAAGTCAAAGCATGTCTGTAAAGCCCTATTCGCACGGGATTAGTATTACCTGGTGACCTGTAGTAATTTGTAATAATTGCGGAGTTTGTCTGTGATCTTAATCCCGTGCGAATCGGCCATGTCTGTAATTTGTAAAGTAATAATTCCCCGCAAATTACCTACTATATTTCGCCGAACACTGAGGTCCTGTGATAATATTAGTCCCGTGCGAATCGACATCTCTGTGATTTGGCCGGATCATATATCATTTTTTCAAGGTTTTTGTTTCATCTGCGCCTTTTTATCCATCTTTCGCGGATAATAGAGGCTGAGTTGGAGTGTTTTAATAGTATTTTGGGTGCGGGGTCATATCGCTAGTACAACTAACTCATACAATTTGCAGAAAGAGAAAGCTGAAAACCATAAGAGCAAAAACAAAAAGAACGATTAGATCACAGGCTTCGCTTATCCCGTGCGAATGCGCCACACGAAACTCAGATGTGGGTGGGTAATTTCAAATTCACATGTGGTCCCCAGGTAATACTAATCCCGTGCGAATAGGGCTTTAGTTGCTGATATCTACAGCCTCGATGGCAGGCAAATCTCTCAATTCAGTTGAAAATCGGTCCTCTTCATAACGTAAGGATCACGTCCAACATATGTTTCGATTTTCTGTTTATATATTTCTCTTGTAATAGCGTCTAAAGTAGTACAGTACGGATTTTCCTCCATCTCGTCCATTGCGCTCTTCACTCCTTGCCCTCCACCTGCAGTCCGCGCGTAAATACAATCACGTGACTGCAAACCACCTCAGTGAACTAAAGGAAATTGGATGCAAAGAATTTACAATAAATAGACATATTGAACACAAAACAAGGATCTATAAAGCATAAAGATAAATAAAATTCATAAAGCATAGTGGTCTTAGGACTAGAATATAGACATCTTTAACATATAAACTGAAATCACTTCACACTCCAGCACAGGTGGTGGCGGTATGCCCCATAAAGTTGGTATGCAACCCGCCAATAAATCCACAGAAGAAGAAGATCCTTATTGGGAAGTTTTATGTTGCTGCTTTGGTGAACATCTGAGCTTTTCTTCCTGTGGATTACTGATGGACTGTTTATTCTCTTCGGGATTCTTTGCTGCCTGTCCTGGACTGTGTGCTATTGTGGACTGATTTATGTAAGTTTTCTGCCTGACTTTATGCTTGACTTTAGACTTTCTACTGTTGTGTTTGCTGGTGATCGACCCTGATTGTACGAGCCAAGATTAAAATAATGCTGCAAAATTATGATGAATCCTCACTTTGCTGAAGCCTCGTTACAATTAAGTTTCGAGTTTAATATATGATTACGGAGTTTGGTTGTGTTCTTTTTCCTGCCAACTGTTTGATGTATTTTTGGAGTTTCATTTAATGCACGTTTTAAAAATCTCCACATATCATTTTGGTGGATTAAGTCTGTGGGCATTTCCTTTAAATGGGTTTAACTTTCATTTTGATGTTAATGTATGTTTTAACCATATCTATGACCTGTGTATTATGTTAATTGCAGTTATTGTTAGTGATGATGGTAATAATGTTTATTTTCTAATGCATCGTTCAGCCTGAAAGTCAGTGAATCTGAAAGTGTGTGTGTGTGTGTGTGTGTGTGTGTGTGTGTGTGTGTGTGTGTGTGTGTGTGTGTGTGTGTGTGTGTGTGTGTGTGTGTGTGTGTGTGTGTGTGTGTGTGTGTGGCTGCACGATTTTAGGAAAGAATAAAAAAAATCTGGGATATTGTGATATGTATTGCGATGTGCGAAATGTAAATTTGATTATGCACTGTAGACATTAATTATAATTATTTAATTAAGCGTTAAAAGTAGAAAAAGTAATTTTCTCTTTTGTTGTTTGACTGACATTCGTGACAACCGGCTGCGAGTATATTATAGTGTTTACCATTAAGACTAATGCAATGATCCAATCTAATTAATGATATGCATTTATTTTCTTTTTCAATTGTTCACAACACTCCTGTTTTTTCCTGGGTTTAAACAAAATTGGTAATTGTTTTACACATTGTCCTATAACCTGAATATACCTGAGGTGGGAGTGCTGGTTGACAGAGGCAGGCTAAATACACAATTACACAGATATTAACATAAATAAATAAATACATAGTGTCCAATAAAAAGAAACATGAATTTAACCAATATTTTTTTAATGGATCCTGGTATTAAAAGCAAACATAACACTCCAAGTAAAACAATGCTGAGCTGAAATTTGCTAAATTAAATATATGAATGAGATGTTCTAAAGAACATATTCTACAGAAAATAATGTAAACATTAAAGTATTACAGGTTAAATGTGTCTCTTTAAGTTGTAGCCTTGAAACATAGCCTAGTATGTAACTTTCATAGGTAACACTTTTAAACTCCCATTTGTGAACAAGAATGGCTAGCTTTCATGAACTTTATGCTGTATGCAATGTTTTTTTTGTACTTTGATCATTCATGTCATTTCGTAGTACATTGACTAAGGTAATAACAGATAAAAAAATAGATACCCAAATTAAAATGTGTTAGTAAATGTTGCAATTAACAAACTAACAATGAATAATACTTCTACAACATTCATTGACCTTGGTTAATGCTAAAATTGTAATCTTATTGTAAAGTGTTGCCATTTCATATGAGTCATGCATTAAAGAAGATGGTCATATTTAAATATCTGCAAAGGCCAAAGCATTAAAATGACATAAAAGACCTATATTACATGTATAGTCTCTCACTTTATTTTCTTCTGTTTTAGAACACTTCATGATGATCTAATCCAAATAACAAGTATTGTTGTGATAAAAAAAGAACTAAAATTTAATGCGTTTCTAAATGGTTAAATGTTTCTGTCGGCTACATGAACATATCAATGTTGAGAAAGCAGTCATGTCTCTTACTTTTAATATTAAACTTTGCGGGCTAATGAATGCATAAAAGTGATCAGCTAGATATAAAATAATACAAACAGATTTACAATTGTGGCACAATTTTGATAGCCTATTATCATGTCTGCGTGTGTTTCACATTGCTTTAATCTCTTGAGGTAGCCACTTCTAATGTTAGGCCCTAGTCCTCACAGACTCAACAGGAAACTTCTGTTCTTTCTTTGCTAATGCAGCATCTAGTCAACTACTGAATTACTTCATAATGACATGGTAATATGCACTTCAGTGTTCTGTATTAATACTGTTCCGCTGTCTGTATTTTAAATGTGCATCTGAAGTGTCAGCGCTCTCTGTGCAGCGTGTTCTCTCTGCAGTAGGGTTGTAACGGTATACCGGTATGGCGGTTTCTCGCGATATTGACATGTACGATTATCATATCGTGCACATTTACTTATCCGCAGTAAAAAAAAATTAAACCAGAATTCACCTGCACTGCCGCATGCAACTTCTTTCAGCTTGACTGCTTACACTCCATACCTGTACAGCGCTGAAAATGTCAGAGACAGAGGCTGCGAATCTCTATCTCCCGCCGAAAATAATAAATAAAATCTGCAGTATGGGAATATTTTGGATATCCGAAAAACGATCGTGGTATTGTCCTTGAAGATGGATATCCAATTTGCAAGATATGTGAACGAAGAGTGGCTGCAAAAGCAGGAAATGCGTCGAACATGTTCTCCCATATTCAGGAACACCATCCCTCCGTGAAGATAAAGGTTATTCATAACTTTTATAACTTAAGACCATATTATTTCTGTCATGCTGAGGGAATCCCGGTCTGTCAAAAAGACGCACACCCGTCTTTCTGTGTTACAATACAGATATGCCACGTAAAATGCGCGATTTAAAAGATAGATGGATGAATAAATCAAAATATAGCTGCAGTAGCCTAAAATCAAATCGCGATGTGCGTGTCTGTGAATATACAACGCAAAAAGACTCGTGTGCAAGCCCCTTCTATATTCAGCGCGTCTCTGTATGAATGAGCAGCGCCGTTTCGATAATCTAGTACACACTCAAGTACGCATGACGCACATGGTTTTTAAAGCTGTCTCACCCACTATGTGAAGACGTGAACACATGAACATATACAGACAGAGAACACTTAATGTGCACTTTATAATTGTTTTTTAAAGAATAATCATCAAATACACTGACTGAAACTCATAGGTGTTCAGTACAACCTGTAAAAAAAGTTTGGTTTAGTCTAGAGTTCTCAACGGGCCTGAAAATTATTACCCGACCCAACCTGGCCCGTGGCTTTTGAAGCCCGACCCGATGTAACCCGACACATCAACATGAATTATCCGCCCGAACCCGGCCCGCGGCCCGACTCGGGACGCGCACGCGTTCTAGTACAGTCTATTGCCGTTGCAGCGTCTATTCATTCCGGTGAAATCACAAAATAAAATGAGCACAAACTTAGAAAGGTTGACTTACTAGTCCATCAACAAGATCGCCAGGTCAGCATCACCGTTGCATCCAGTGCTGCTTTTGAGCTCGCGCCAATGAGTATAAAGCTCGACCGAGAGCGGGACTCCTGTCAGGTTTCTCACGCAGTCAGATTCTCTTTTCCTTAGTCTTCCGACCGCGTTTTGAAACCAGCAGGCGGGCTACGAGTTTTGAAACAAAATAGACCTAGCCTACAAACATAATCAAATGCTTATAATAGGCATCGTGGAGGAAGATCAGTGCGTCCACAGTGGATAGACTGAGGCGTGTTCTCCTCTCTGCCAGCCACCCGCGATGGACTTTGCACGCAGCAGCCAGACTTTCTTTACGGTGAACAGCAGCGATGATTATAATAATTTGTTTGTTTTTTTACTGGGTGGAAAAGATTAAGCCCGAGGTTCGACCCGAACCCGAGTCATTTGCTTATATTTTCGAACCCGAACCCGGCCGAGTCCCGGTCCGTCAGGTTTGTCGGGCCGAACCCGAACCCGTTGAGAACTTCTAGTTTAGTCTATGACTAAAATAATGACTAAAATATATTACTATTGTGTATAATTTTTTTGTCCATGTTTTAATTTAGTAAACCTCTCTTGTGTAGACAAACTAAAGTTGTTACATTTTATCTGATTGCATTTTCAAAAATACATTTTAATCACAGAATCCAGACCAGTTATTTCAGACAACCCAGAATTTCTGAGGAAATAAATATACATTTCATAAAGACTCTTTATGAAAAAACTTGTTACAATAAACCATGTTCAACCAAAAAACATATCTTTTTATTAATTTAAGGGCCATTGTAGCTGATGATGATTATAATAATGATAGTTTAATATCGTATACGTGAAACCGTGATATTTTCTAAGACGATTATCATACCGTGAAAATCTCATACCGTTACAACCCTACTCTGCAGCCTCACATGTTTAAAGGAGCTCTATGTAAGAAATGTATTTCAAATAATCATAAAATGGCCCTGATATGTCACTAGACATTAAGAAATCATGTTCATTTCAAATATTTATATCACTGACAACTAGGGATGCACGATATATCGACCACATATCGATATCGGCCGATAAATGGTCTTTTTTGATGTTATTGTTATCGATCCGATAAGAAAATTGGGCCGATATATCAAAGCCGATGAATAATAGATTATTTACTTCAGTTGAGAGACGCGCGCTGTTCACCATAACGGTTCTGAATGATTGGATTCTGCGCAGGCTTAGACGATGTAGATGTCACGTGAGCAATCTGACTGACGGTTGTAAATCGTCTAGTAGCTGTGCCTACACACATTTTAATCGTGCACAGAGACGGCGAAGCGCGATTTGGAGCAACTTTTTGTAAGTATTCTGATTAATTATTTTGTCATTTTGCTTCTATCTATGCCATGGGCTGACTTTAAGACAGTAAAAGATTGCCTGCAAGGCTGTGCGAGCTTCTCCTCCTGTGTATACGGTAACTTCTCCACTGCGCGACGGACAGTCGAAGTGGTTATGACGCAATTTTTAGCCTATTTTTACAAGAACGGCTTCTACGGGGCCATAACGTAACATACAAAGTAATGGAGCCTTTTATACATTGTCGTGTTTCTTTAGAAATAAATAATGGATAAATGGAGTCTTTGGACGCCTCAGATGTAAAGTTATTCGCTGTCAAAGTGACGCCTAAATGAATGGGAGTCAATGGGATGCTAACAGCAGGAGATAGTCTGCTACAATGGCGGCCCCCAGAGGCAGCTTCAGCGTCCGGCTGATGGATTACCCCCTTGGCTGCGCGCTGTGACTCCATGTGGCTTCAAGCGCATCATTCAGCGCTCGGAATGCGCATAAGCGCTTTGTGCCGCGGCCCGTGATGTATTAGAGCCTTTCATATCATTAAACTTTTGCGCAATGAAAGATTATTAATAGCCTTTTCTTGTTCTGTCCTATCTATCATATTTTGCTGTCTCATTAAACAGCTGTGCTATACATTTAAAACATGTCTCAATGGTATAGTAGACCAGACTATATAATAATTAATCCTTTTGATTTTTGTTATCTTGTTTTTCATGAATGTACAAAGAGCAATGTGTAAAGTTTGACTAGATTTAGCGTTACACTTGTCTCGTATTTGTTTCCCACTAAATGTTTTTCCCCTAAATGTTCAGATTTTATTCAATATTGTGCACTTGTGATTTTTCTAGACTAAATTGTACTGCTGAATTATCAATTAATCTAGTTTATAATAGCATTTTTGTCAGATTATGATCATATTTTTTGTGATTTGTTGTTTTTCTTTAATAATGAAGTTGTATTAATTAGATTGTGTATAACACACAAAAGAGTTATAATCAGTTCAACACAGAGAGTTATAGAAATTCTACTTGATAAAAAAAAAATGGAATCGTAAATCGAGTTTTTATAAAAAATCGCAGATTTTTTTAAGGGAAAAAATCGCCCAGCCCTAATATAGACAGTTTAAACAAATTTGGGAAAAGGTTTTTTTAGAAAGTTTCTACCTACCCCACCTTTAAGATAAATGATGGATTGTTTTATTTCACATATCCTTGAATATTGTGTGGTCTGGTAATTTATTCCTAAATGGAGCCATCTTTGGAGCGGGGCGTGCGACGTTTGTTATAGGACAATTTACGCAGACACTGATTAGTTACTTGCTCTACGTTTATTTTAAATTAACAGCAAGAGCAAGAACTAAAATTATGCAGCCCTATTAGTGATCACATCATTATCTACAAAGCACAGCTGATTGGTTTGTTGTTGCATCAGTGGCCAATGAGCTACGACTCAACATTCAAACAAATATCAGTTGTGTTGCTGTTAGAAATCTGCAGCGCACTTTCAAAAACCACCCACCTTTCCCAGCTCCACCTGTATAGTCAAGATCTGCTATGAGGTTAATCATTGTATGTTACATATGCAGCAGCAGCACGACTTATGAGCATTTTTAGTATTTATGCGCATCTTGGCATTTTCATCCAGCAGTTTTGAATACAATTCATGTTTTGTTTTTTTCTGTGCGAAAAAAAAGTTTCTCCAATCTTCTTGAAACTCTTGGGATGCTCTTGAGTGCACACTTCCGGTCCCGTGATGGCGCCTGTGTTTGGCTTTGCCTCTGCGGCTGGTTGCTCGTCCCGTTTTGTTTTGTTTGTTTTCAGCGCTATATTGCTACTAAGTTTGTCAACAAACGTTGTGTCTACTGCATGGGTGTACGATCGTCAAACAATGCTGCTGATCCGATCCGCCATGGCGGAGTGTGGTGATGGATGTACCTGGTGTGGTCCAGGTGAGATTGCACCCGGCTCATACGTCCGACTTCAACTGCTGTCTGCATGCGGCAAGGAGAGGGCCTACTACGAACTACAAATAGACGCGGAGAAAGCGAGGAAAAGGGCTGGGAGACAGTTTCATCTGAAAAAGCTCTTCAAGCTGGGGGTCTTGGACTGCGACTCCAGACCTTCATGTCTTCGTTCTGTTTTCCCTGATGTCCCCGGGTCTCGGTATACTGGAGAAACCCTAACACGGAACGGGGTTTGTGTTCGGCGCATCTGAGGTCGCTGCCGCGAGCCTCTATCTCTGCGTCAGGTGTTTCTGCAGCGCTCAGAATGTGCCTGATAAATGCCCGATTCGATTGCAAGTCTCTTTCTTCAGTGATTTATTTACTTCCAAAAACATGGACTTCAAGTTGCTCACGGAGACTTGGCAACGGGAGATGGAATTCTATCACTTGAATGAGCTCTGTCCCGTGGATTGTAATTTCATCAGCACGCCAAGACTCACAGGCCGGGGTGGAGGTCTCACTGTGGTGTTTAAAAAACGGTTTATCTGCCAGTCAGTCTTCGTTTGAACTGCAGATGACGAAGGTTGCTCATTCAAATGCATTTTATTGTATCCTAGTTTACCGGCCACCTGGGCCTGTGGCCTCTTTTCTTTCTGAATTTTCTGATTTTCTATCATCTATTATTAAGCTGAATAGAGTGATTATTGTTGGCGATTTTAATATCCATGTGGATGATGATACTTGCAAAAATGCTTCTGAGTTTGTATATATTACTGAATCTTTTAATTTCACTCAGCATGTCTCTGGTTCCTACGCACAGCAAGGTACATACACTTGATCTTGTTCTTTCATATGGGGTAAACATTAATAATGTATGTATTGAAGATGTATTTGTTAGTGATCATAATTGCATTTTATTTGAGCTTATGTGTGATGATGATCCTCTCCCTGTTAAACGAGTGTCTCGCTCACGTCTTGATCAACCAGCTTACTGTTGAGAGATTTTCAGCTGCATTTGACTCAAGCTTGGTCCTTATTTCGAATGACGCAGACATTTGTGCACAGGCCTTCAATGATCATTGCACCCTGCTGTTGGACAATGTGGCACCTCTTAAAACTAGAAAAGTTTCTGCTGTTAATACAGCCCCGTTGATGAATGATGCCATTCACAGCTTAAAGTGTGTTTGTCGGAGAACGGAGCGCTTGTGGAAAGTGACTCAATTACAAGTCCACCACCTGCATCTTAAAGAGCTTTTAATGGACTTAAACAAAATGATTAAAGTTGCTAGAGTCTCTTACTTTACCAATCTGATATCTGCCAATAAAAAAAATCCTAAAGCTCTCTTTGATACTATTAACAACATTGTGTCTCCTGCTACTTGTGGTGTCCCTGTGTTTTCAAATGCTGACTGCAACCACTTTTTGCATTATTTTTGTGGACAAGGTTAGAACTGTCAGGGCAGGCATTGCTCCATCAGCAAACCGCCAAAATAGGTAGTCAGCACAGACCTTCAAATATTGCACTCTTCTGCCCTATTTCCCTGAAAGACATCCTTAATTTAGTGGGGACGATGAAACCCTCCCTTTAGAAAAAGATCCTGAGGGAGCAGAGTAGACATCACTGCTGTGGCAGTGGAGAAAATTAGCCAGAGAAAAAGAGATCCAGTGGGAGCAGAGGAGACGTCACTGCTGTGGCAGTGTAGAAAATTAGCCAAAGAAACAGAGCTCCTGCGGGAGCAGAGGAGATGTCACTGCTGTGGCAGTGTAGAAAATTAGCCAAAGAAACAGAGCTCCTGCTGGAGCAGAGGAGACGTCACTGCTGGGGCAGTGTAGAAAATAAGCCAAAGAAACAGAGCTCCTGTGGGAGCAGAGTAGACATCACTGCTGTGGCAGTAGAGAAACGTACCTGTGCAAATTGAGCCGAGCGAAGGGGGAAGTAGATTGGGGCCCGGCGGGCCAAAGATCATCTTCTTGAGCATAAACAAAGACTCGAAAAAGAGGGGAGATTAAATCTTTGCAGGATTATGCACATCTTTATCAACATTTTAAAATGGCTTAGGGAGCTTTCACCCCCGCAGTTAAGTCCGTAACGAGGCACGGTTCACATGAAAAATCGCTAATGTGAACGCCGTCATGGGACCCAGGTGCGCACTGGGTACCGAACCCGAGACTACCTGGAGGAGGTGGTCTGAGTTCGGTTGCTCCCGAACCGTGCCGCGGTTTGCGTGAATGTGAAAGCAGCACGGACTCGGGTGCGCACTTGTTCAGGAAGTAAAACTATCCTGCGCATGCGTTTTAGCTTATTGTGATGTATTCAGTTAAATAAGTAGGGATGATAGTGTTGAGGAATTACCTTGGATACGAGCGAGAGTTGAGCCTGCAGTGTATTCGAGCTTTGTGCGTGGAATCAGAGCAACACATTTGGAAATCCACTGTCTCCTTAAGAGTCCGTTTGCAAGCAGCAGAAGTCCACCTTATGTGACACACGCACAATAAACCTGTATCGTTCACTCAACTGCGCATAATAGCAGCAAATTAATAAAAATAAATAAATAAATACACAATATTTACCCACGTTCTGCTTTCTATCATGCGCCATGCACGTTTGCGAGAATCAAGTTGAGTGTGAAACCAGACCCACGCTGCGGAGGGCGTCGGGAACAAACGCGCTTGGACGCGCAGAAAACGAGCCCAGTGTAAAAGCCAGTGTTTTCTCATTTTATTAATTTATTTGTCATTTCTAAGGGTCATGTTCCCTGACGATTTGTTCATTCTGAATCAGTAAACCAAATGGTGAAGCTGTGGTTTGAAATAGTCTGAACTTCTGAAATCTTAAAGGAGGAGTCGATTTCCCTTAACGAAATTCGAATTCCAACCTTTGGAATCGACTCTCAATTCCTAACGCCTCGGAATCAATTCTTTTTGGAGTCGAAGGAATCGAATTCTTTCTGGAAATCGATTCCCAGGTTGCGGCAAATATTTCTGATTCTGAAGGATGGAAGATTCTCATCGAAACGGGAAGAGCTAGATTCGGACATGGCCAAATGCTGCTAAACTGTCAGAGAAATGAGGTGAGACTGCTGAGTCTATATATACATGCTTTAATCATGATTGCTGAGTGCTCTCCATCCGTGTTAATTATCTGAACTTCTCCCAAACTTGTTAATGAAACATTGTTTAATCATGATTACTGAGTGCTCTTCACCCGTGTTAATTATCTGAATGTGCTTCTCCTGAATTTTGTTAATAAAACATCATTTCATTTCTTCCACTGCAGGATAGAAGACTTCAGTCCAGGAAGAAAAACACAGTTCTGGGAGAAAACCAAATGCATAACCAAATTCTACAGTTTGAAATCCTGCTGGTTTTAAATCATTTAATTTGTCTTTTATAGCCCAGATTTCTATAAACATTTTAATAAAACTTGAACAGGACGGATTTATATATTCAGAAAAGTGTTGTTGAAATACAAAACAAAATGCAATGTTCTCAGAAAATGTTTAACTATTGAAGAAAAAAAATGCTATGCAACATTTTTGAATTTTGAAATTTAAAGTGTGAAAAGTTGACAATAAAAGAACAGTCTTTTACGGTACACAAAATGTATGCAGTAATCCTTATTACAGTAGTAAAATATGAGTGGTGATGAAACAGTACTTTGATTATTACAGTAAAAACATTTACAGTAGATTTTAAAGTTAATGTGATTAATTTTACAGTAAGCATACTGTAAATGAACTACACCAACTTACTAGCTAATTGCTGCCAGCAAGTTGCTGTAAATTTCACAGTTATCTTTTTACAGTGATAAGCCATTTATTTTTGACTAGTGTAGTTACTAAAGTGTTCCTTTTTAATGATATATAGGCTGCCTGCTATTGTTATTATCTATTATTATTTTATGCAGCCCTTTACATAGGCTATAACAATGCACAACAAACTTGGTGTTCATATATATTCAATAATTGTATCCAGAAAAATAAAAATGTATTCCCAAAATCGTGCAGCCCTATAGTTTCTCTTGATATCAGCATGTTCACATGTGTTTATTTACAGGAACCAGATCCCACTGATGAGTCCTGCTGACTGCAACATTCATCTCATTCTTTCATCACAGGAGACTCTGTTCATGAACATGGTACAGTGAAAAATCAAACACCTTGGAAATGACAGGTATGTTATTTTTCAGGAATGACAAAGTGTGACTGTTCAAGCCTCTGTTATTTGTCCTTTGTGTATTTTTGGATTATGTTGTGTTGTTAATAAATGCAAACATTCTCTTCTTTTTTAAATCTCATTCTTTGTGCAAGGCTCCTTATAATGATGTAGGGCCCCAGAGCACTTAATAGGGCCATTAGAGGAGGGTCTTTGTTTTTCTCAGGTGTGAAAAGCAGTAATATTAATGGGTGATTAACGTCTCCCCGCCTAAAGCTATCTTCCCCAAAACACGTCAAACAATTGTAAAGACTTTATTGTCTTATCTGAATGAGAAGTCAGGAAGATTTTCACATAGTTTTGGAGCCAATACTCTTGGCTATGTGATATCAATTTTCACAATGTCATTGTGAAGAAATAATAAGTATGGGTTTTATGACCTTACTTCAGTGACAATTGTTTTTGTTCACAAAAACGCATAAACGTCATTATCTAAAAACGAAAATATTTTGGATTTGGATGACATGGGGGTAAGTAAATTATCAGCAAAAGTGAGGGATAATGTAGAGCTTCCACTTCGCGTTGGGGTCATAACCCCTGTTGGGTTTGAATTCGCTCTAACAACTTCCTCGCTCTTATCCGCTTATTACTTGGCTACCTACTAAATAAATCAACAAGTTGACTCTAAATATTGATTTAAAAAGGAATTTATTGACTTAAAAACCATTGTATTGCTTCCACAAAAGACAATAGTCTGTTCCGTCTCTACGGTTAGAATCCATGGCAACGCTCTGTTTTTCGGCAACAGTGTGTTATACTTTGCAGCGGTTTGTTATCAAGAAACAACACATCGCATGCTACATTAGAATTCAACCAAGCCATGTAATAAATATAATTACAGTTATTGTGAATTGCTAAAACACTAAAACTCATTCTCTGAACCAAATTCTCAATTGCCTAAACCAATTTGTGGAATATATCACTCATTCTGTAAAACAACAAGTTCAGGCAGTTAAAACACTGTTTGCAAATCTCATGTACTCTTTTTTCAAAACTCTTAACACATTCTCACTCGCTAAAATATTGGCACTCACTTTTTTACGTGTAAAATATCTCTGCAGTATAGTCCTTTAAACTACACTTTTACCTTTAAACTATACCTTTAAAAATATGTTTTGCTAGTCAACCTGTGCATCAACTATTTCAGAAAAGTTTTTTTAAGGATGCCATAATCAGAGGTATCAACTTTGTTACCTAACTTAAACGGGACATATCATATCATGCTAAATCGTATCATGTATTTTTGGAGTGTTTGTAAGTACAGAAAAGATGAAATTATTCTCATCAGGTGCTTCGTTTATATCTTTATATTCTGATCTCTTCAAGATCAATGTTTGCATTATTATACTTTATTTGTAGATAAAGCATAATAAAATGACTTTATCTTGCTGGAGTTTATTGCCGTTTCTAAACCATATTCCTTTCTCACGTGTGTCTGTAAGATTACAGCACTGGAGTCGAGAGTGCACTTTAAAAAAACTTTTGCTGATAATTTACTCGCCCCCATGTCATCCAAGATGTCCATGTCTTTCTTTCTTCAGTTGAAAAAGAAATCAAGGTTTTTGATAAAACATTCCAGAATTTTTCTCCATATAATGCACTTCATTGAGTACCAAACGGTTCAAGGTTGACGATGGCAGTTTGAGAGTAACAGGCCTGATTTTATGATGCGTTTTGTTTCTGTTGTGTGTAACGTTACAGCAATCGTCAATGAGGGGCTGTTGGCATATACTTTAAGTTTTGTATTTGTTTATTTTACTATTAAAATGTTTAACCCTCTGGGCTTCTTCATCCAAAATGACTGAAAATGTTTACGTTTTAGAATTGTTTAATTTTTTTGCTTCATCGGATGGGGCTGAAACTTGGTGAAACTTTTGTTGTATTACCTAAATGAACACACAAAAAAATCAAGGAGATGATTCTGATTTGTTAAAGGGTCGTAAAAAAACATCAAGAGTGCAAATAAGACCCCCCACACACACACACCCACAAACACACACATACACAGATAAACTGGCAAGACTACAACAGCAAATTTGTAGAATATGCAAATTAAAATCAACAAATGAAGAAAAAAATCTTGCTCAAATGCACGCACACACGCACATAGAGAGAAAGAGAGAGAGAGAGAGAGAGAGAGAGAGAGAGAGAGAGAGAGAGAGATTCACTGGTAAAACTGCAACAGCAAATTTTGAGAATATGCAAAATAAAATCAACAAATCTTGCTCAAATGCACGCATGCGCACACACACATAGAGAGAGATTAACTGGTAAGACTGCAACAGCAAATTTTGAGTATGCAAAAATAAATAAATAAAAAATACAAAAGAGAATCTCGCTCAAATGCTACACACACACACGCACACAGAAAATTCACTTAATTAGCATTATTTTATGTTTATTTCTGTTCATCATAATTGCTGTTCCCTTCTGAAGTTTTTATTACTTTTTGAATTAAAATTAATAAAAAAATGTCTGTAAAGTGTTTTGAATTATCACTAACCATCCCTTATTTTATTTAATTATTTGAATGATCAAATACTGAGTAACAAAAATATATGCATTGTGTTCCCTTTCTAACCAAATGCTTTAGTTTGATTGTAATCATAATGCAAAACCTGATGCTTATCTAAAATTTTTTGTTAAAAAATTTATTAATTAATTAACAACAATAAGCTCATGTCCAAAACAACAATGGGAATCAAAAAGCCTTCCTATGTATTTCTATAGGAAGCTATAGGCATTAGAAATATATATATATATATATATATATATATTCTAATGGAAAAAATAGCTCAAAAAAATTATATAATTAATGCTAAGTATCATTAGCCTGGATGCCAGCCCGAACTCCGCCGCACAACATTTTTTGGACGGAAAGTTCGGTTCTGGAATCTGAATCCATTGAGGAGTAATTATGATCGGTTCAGAAATCATTGGACCAATCAAATTGCCAGGGCGGGCTTTATACGATGATGGACAGGTGATATGCAGGGACGTAAATTCGTCACGTTATCAAAGAGCGCTAACTGTCTTCCCTCAGAGATGACTGCAGCTGGAGAATTGAGATCTATAGATTCCGCTGTCGCGTCTGTTTTGAAATAAATCGAAAGCGCATTAATTTTAATAGACAAACAGAAAACTGCAATCAATGCATTTGTCGATTCGGAAAGATATTTTTGCCGTCCCACATGATTCGGGAAAAGTGTAACTTATCAGCTGGCTCTGACAGTCGCTAAGAAGATGGGACGTAATGAAAAGCCTGTGGTCGTTGTGGTTACTTCTTTGGTCGCACTCATGAAGGAGTAAGTAAAAGAAGCAACACTCGTTATTTAACTTCTAAAATAAGTTGTTGTTTTTTCCTGGTTCGGTTAAGACATGCCTCATTATCAAATCCAGACGGAGGAGTTTGAGAAAATATTATATAACAAAAATATATTTGAATGGTTATCCTGAAACGATGACCGATTTTTGGCACTCTTAATGTGGCAATGACCATCAATATCTGGGCTTACTGTGGTATAGGCTATGGCAATCCAAAGGGGGCAAAAAACAAAAAGTAAGCAACAAATGATCATTATTCAGTTACAGGAAAGCGCCTGAAGGTATGCTGAAAGATATGGCTATCTACTGAAAGGCGTGAGATAGTTTCAATATAAGTCGATGTTGGCAAAAGACGTCAATAAAACAGCATAGTTGTCGCTAGTATGTCAACAGGCAAGATGATTCAGTATAAATGAACTCTTGCGCTAAATAAAATGCCGTATGTATGTTGCTTTAGTTTATCGTTTATAATATATTGATTATTTAATGTATGCTTTTAAAATATTTATGAAAGTTCAATATGATATATATTCAACAACAAATAAAGTAGAGCGCAAGTTAAAATTGCCTTATGTTGAGTTTGTTTTCATACAATATGTTGTGTGTTTTTATTATTATCTAAAAAATTAAAGTATGAATTTAGTTAAAAGGTCTAGGTACAAAGTTTAATGTTATAAGTTTCGATCCTGTGATTTTTACACATTAGCAGATTTTTTAATACCTGTGAAATGTTTAATTGTAATTGAATTAATTTAAAGACAATTTCATTAAACCACTAATAAAAAAAGAAGAATAAAAGCATTAGCTTTCAAACCAAACCAAACAAAACAAAAAAAATAGGAAAAACCCAACCATAAGTTATATTGAACTACACCCCTAATTACAAAGAAGCCCAGAGGTTAAAGGCAAGTCCCGGCCTGTTCTTCACAACAACAAACCTTGTTGAGCATTACATTGGCTAACTCATTAGTGAATTACTCCTCGTTTGTATTTATTTCTATATGGTGTATTACTGCATGATACCTGTTCAGTCAGGCGAAACTATGATGGTTCAAATCACAACACAAACGTCCTTGTGCTCGTCTGATTCAGAGATTTCGTCCAGGAGAATTTGCCATTGTTGAAATTCTCTGCAGCCAACGGACTCTTGCTGTGTCTGTGTCCGTAGGCCGTAGCACGCAGCGAGAACACATGCACAGCAGTCCGCCTCAGCTCGAGCCACTCCTGTTCCTCCATCAGCCTCAGCTGCTCTTCACTTTACTGCGGCTCGCAAGGATAGCCACGAACATCGGATTCGAGCAGCAGAATCTCAAAATCCTCTTCTTCCATATGTTTAGTTTCTTCCGTCATTATTATACTTCCTATCTCCACAGCGCTTGTTAGCTTAGCTTCCAAACCAGATGGGTGATATTGATTCAGTTTCTGCAAAAACATTTATTTCATAATGTGATTTACTTTCAATTCTTTTGCTTCAATGAAAGGTTAAGAATTTTGCCATTTTTTATGGAAGATCAAAAGGATAAACAATGCAGATTTATTTTGTACAGCCAGTTTTAATCATATTTACCAGGGGTGCCATCAATTAGGGCTGGGCGATATGGCCAAAAAAATTATCATGCTATTTTTTTAATATCAGTCGAATATCGATAATTATCACGATATATGTCAAATCTTTATTTCTTTCAAGTTTAAAGGCAGATTTTTGCTCCTAAGTGAAAGTTGTATAAACCAGAGCGTTAATTGTGTTTTTAAACTACTCTTTAAATTTATGTTCATTAACAAAAGCAGTAACATCTGTTGTTTTTTTTAAATGTAACGACCATATTTTTATTTGGTAAAAAGTAATATTCTGACTGTTTGAGTTGTATTAATTAACCATTGGTCATCCAGTATCATGCATTTAGATCATGATAACCACAGATAAAATCAGGCATAGCCTATAACTTAGCACCTCACTATCATGGCATAACTTTGTTTTCTGTGGTATTTGTATGAAAAACAGTAGCCTAACAGTTAAATACATTATTAAATACTGTACTTATATTCCAGTAGTCATTTAAAAGATTGTCTACATAAATAATATTATACAATTCAATATGTATATCCCACATTTCATGGTGCAGTTAATATTACTAGGCTTACAGTAAATCCATTGATAGGCTAAATGGATTCAGTATCGAATTTAGATTCTGCATGCAGTGTTTCTCCTTTTTGTCAGCATTGTTGCATCTGCCTTTAAACTGGTTTAAACTTGACATTTGTGTTCTTCACTGAACTCAAGCGCTTCTCACTGGATCTCGTGAGAGAGGCGATCAGAGTGCGAGTCTGCGTGAGCTCGCGCTGCGCTCAGTGCGCTGCCGTTTGGACTTTGAGCCGAGCGGATAAATGCTCCGTGTGGCGCGCGCGGTTCAAATGAGTTTCGTTCCGCTTTTGGCGTGTAAGCATTATCGAACATTTATCGACCTCTTGATATCGTTTTATCGTAAAAATTATATCACGATAATTATCGTTATCATTTTATCGCCCAGCCCTACCATCAATTTTGACCATGACTGTATAAGGTTGGCGACCCCTGGTGGTGAAAAATCCTACACATTGTACCTTTAACTAGAGGATCACAAAACGTCCTCGGGTTACGACTGTAACCCTTGTTCCCTGAGAAGGGAACGAGAACTGCGTCAAATGACACTTTGGGGGGAAGCCCCTCAGCGTAGCGCGTCTGAAGCATGAATGAAAACTAAGCCAATCTCCGAATGGAGAGTGAAAATGACGTAATGTGTGACGACACGTAAGCGGTAGCTATATAAGGACCCGGCACACATGAGATGTCAGCTTCTGTGATGAAGCAAGCACTCCCAGGCAGGGGAAGGCGTGGCCACGAGACGCAGTTCTCGTTCCCTTCTCAGGGAACAAGGGTTACAGTCGTAACCCAAGGACATTCCCTATTGAGGGAAGAAGAAGGGCTCTAGAGGACACCATGCCTCTGGTGGAATGAGCCCTCACAGCCACAGGTGAAGGCATACCGCGCACCTGGTAGGCTGCAGAAATAGCATGGACAATCCAGTGGCTGATGGTTTGTTTGGAAGCGGGATGCCCCTTCTTGGGAGACCCGAAACACACCAGCAACTGGTCTGCCTTCCGCCATGAAGAGGACCTCTGAATGTAAATACTTAATGCCCTGACAGGGCAGAGCAAATGAAGCCTCTCTTCATCTGCCGTCACGTGAGGTGGAGGATGAAACGCTTGCAGAACCATAGGCCGTGCCACATTAGATGGCACCTTAGGCAGATAGCCGGGCCTAGGGTGAAGATAGCTTTAATGTTGCCTGGAGCAAACTAGATATGGAGAGCGCCTGAAGATCTCCCACCCTCCTCAGAGAAGTGATGGCCAACAGAAAAGCAACCTTCAGCGTCAGGTTCTTGGCCTCAGCCGACTCCAGTGGCTCGAAGGGGGCCTCAGCCAAGCCTTCGAGAACAACTGCCAGGTCCCATGAGGAAACGTACAATCAATTGGTGTCTCCCCAGAGGCCCATCACTCAGAGGAGCGTGGAAAGCCGTAATGGCAGCCACGTACACCTTGAGTGTGGACGGGGTAAGACCAGTGGAGAAGCGGTCTTGGAGGAACTGAGGGAAAACCACAGAGGACAGTGGGTCGTCTCTCGAGACGCGAAAAGGTCCACTTCCACTGGGCCGAACCTCTGACATATTGACTGCACCACCTCGGGGTGAAGTCTCCACTCCCCGGGCCTCAGCCCCTGTCTCGACAGGACGTCTGCTCCCTGATTTTGACTTCCCGGGATATATGCCGCTCTTAGAGACAACAATTTCTCCTGGGACCACAGGAGGATCTGATGTGCCAATCTGCATAGAGGGTGAGACCTCATGGTGGTTTAAATAGGCCACTACTGACATATTGTCCGACCTCACGAGGACATGGTGACCTCTGAGGTCCGGCAAGAAGCTCCTCAGAGCCCGGGATACCACCAACATCTCCAGGCAATTTATGTGCCAGGAAGAATGATGTTCCTGCCATAGGCCTGTCGTAAAGCGGCCATCCATGACCGCGCCCCAGCCCGTGAGGGAGGGCCCTCATGTGCAGCAGGCCGAATGGAATGATGTTGGACGCTGCTGCCATGAGCCCCAACACTCTCTGGAAATGTTTGACAGTGATGGCTTGGCCCAGCTTTATCCCAGCCACTGTGGCCAGGATGGACTCGACTCGCACAGGAGACAGCTGTGCCCGCATCGTGACCGAATCCCACACCACTCCCAGGAATGTGGTTCTCTGGGCTGGTGTCAACACACTTTTCTTTTTGTTGAGTCTCAACCCCAACTTCTGGATATGGGCGAGGACAACATCTCGATGCTGAACCGCCTGCTCTCGCGACTGGGCCAGAATGAGCCAGTCGTCTATATAATTGAGCACCCTGATACCCTCGAGTTTCAGAGGTGCTAGAGCTGCATCCATGCATTTGGTAAATGTGCGGGCTGAGAGAGCTAGGCCGAACGGAAGAACCCGATATTGGTACGCTTCGCCCCCGAAAGCATACCTCAGGAACTTCCTGTGAGATGGAAGGATGGATATATGAAAGTAAGCGTCCTTCAGATCTATCGTGACAAACCAGTCCTCGGACTGAATTTGAGTTCACGATTGCTTGGAAAAGTGAGCATTTTGAATCTGAATCTCCTCAGAGAACGATTCAAATGCCTGAGATCTATTATCGGACGCAACCCCCCATCCTTCTTGGGAACTATGAAGTAGCGGCTGTAGAACCCGGACTCCCTGTCTAGTGAAGGAATACGTTCTATGGCCTCTTTTTCTAGAAGGGAGTTTACTTCCTGTTCCAATACCCGACCCTGCACTGGGGTCGACTACAGTCCAGACCACCCCGTTGAATCTGGGTGGGCGGGAACCGAACTGCAGCCTATACCCATTCTGAATGGTGCGCAGGACCCATGGGGAAATATTCGTGAGATCTTTCCATGCATCAAAATATTTTACCAAAGGAACCAGGCTCTCGAGCCTGGCTTCGGGTATTAATCGGGATTCGTTCTCGACCCCCTGAAGCGGATCTCCGGCAGGGCTGGACCAAAAACAATTCTCGATGGGCGAACGTGAAACTGCCCTGACCGCAAGCCTGTGGGGCGGACAGAGCAGCCTGCGTTCGCTGGAGAACGATGTGTCCCGTAACGTGTTCAACGGCGGAAAAACAACATCGATTTCCTGCGGGCTTCGCGACGGAGATGACCTCGGTCGCTCCAGACGCGAGTGGGACGCAGCTAGGACCTCTTAGCCTTCTTCGCTTGCAGGACGGCCCTCAGGTTGCCCTGCTTCACTTGAGGCTTAGGCTGAGAGCGTTGTCTATGCCCCCATGCTGTTGAAGGGGGGGCTCTAGAATCGACGCTCTCTTTTGAGCCTGTCTGTATGAGGAGCTGGTGGATGGCTGTGGCTGCGGCTGCCCGCTTGGGGCAGACTTCCTAGACATCGAGCAGGTGAGGGAGAGTATTGTCTGAAGGCCGCTGACCGTCCTTCGCCTCCTGGAATCTATCGACGACGGTGTTTACAGCCTCGCCGAACAGTCCAGAAGGCGAAATCGGAGCATCAAGGAGGAAAGCCCTGTCTTACTCCTTGATGCCTCGACAGATTCAACCATAAATGTCTCTCCGAGGCCACCATTGCTGCCATGGAGCGGCCGATTGCACGGGCCGTCTCCTTGGTGACTCGGAGAGACAAGTCCACAGCCTTCCTCAACTCCGCACATCTGCTGGAGCTGGACCCTCGCCCTCATCGATGTCCTTTAGAAGGTCGGCCTGGTACGCTTGGAGCAGCGCAATGGTATGTAAAGTCGCACCAGCCCGACCCGCAGCCATATAAGCCCTGCCCACTAGCGAAGATGTATCACTCAATAGGGAACTAACCTTTGGTACATCAAAAATACATTATTTGATAAGCAGATCTCACAGTTTTCTGTTATTAAATCAGTGTTCACTTGAAAATTAATTCTCAAAATTCAACTCATTCTAACAACTTAATGTTAACAACTTACAGAGCAAAGACAAGAACTGAAGTGAAAGGTGATGATGCTGTAATTTGTTTCAGCCTGTTGACACCAATAAAACAATAGAATGTGCCAATTTACAGAAGATCTCACACATCACCATAATGAATGAGCTGAAAACAGGGAACTTTTGGAGACAAAGGGGTTTTTCAGCTGCTCAGTTTAACATGATGGCCCTGTACTTTTTAAATGCAGATTGGATAAAAACACAGTGATCACAGTTCACACCTGCAGTGAAGCCCCTCCCACAACAATTCACCAATAAATACTGGGAATATTCCCATCATCCTACAAGAGAAGGACAAACTCCAGGAGTAGCAGCTGAAATCTGTGTGACTGTTAAAGATGGAGTTTATTAAAGAGGAGATTGAAGACATGAGTGATCCAGAACCATCCAGAATAAAACATGAAGATACTGAGAGAACAAACAGGTTGGTGTCCATTCTTGATTCTTCATTGTTGATGCTTTGGTAGATGTGAATTAATAAGCAGTATATGGATGTTCAGAGAAATGCATCTAAATGATCATAACCTTTTATAGCAGTTATCAAACTAATTTTACCATGTTAACAAGTGAATGACAGAATGGCAAAGATCTTTGTTGTTTTCTGCTATTAAATAAGGGTTCACTTGAACTGATTCTAACTGTATTTCTGTGTATTTTAGACCAGGTGAGAGTGAAAGAGCAAAGACAAGAACTGAATGAAGTGGAGGAGGAACATCGTAACTTTACAATTCAAAGAACAAAAGCCAAAAAGACGCACACCTGCACTCAGTGTGGAAAGAGTTTCACACAGAAAGGACACCTTAACACACACATGAGAATTCACACTGGAGAGAAACCGTATACATGCACTCAGTGTGGAAAGAGTTTTTCTCAATCATCAAATCTCAGTTATCATCTGCTCATTCACTCTGGAGAAAAGCCATTTAACTGTGATCAGTGTGGTAAAGATTTTATTTCATCATCAGATCTAAAAGCATCACCTGAAAGTTCATTCAGATGAGAAGCCTTATGTGTGTTCTCTCTGTGGAAAGAGTTTTTCAAGGCTGAACAAATTTAAACATGCACCAGAAAACACACAATGAAGTGAGAGATTATATGTGCTTTGACTGTGGGAAGAGCTTTACTACATCTGATGATCTGAAACGGCATCAAAGAATTCATACTGGAGAAAAACCTTACAAGTGCTCATATTGTGACAAGAGTTTCACTCAGTCTGGACACATGAAAGCACACGAGCGAGTTCACACTGGAGAGAAGCCGTATGACTGTACTCAGTGTGGAAAGAGTTTCATACAGAAAGGAGCCCTTAACACACACATGAGAATTCACACTGGAGAGAAACCGTATGACTGTACTCAGTGTGGAAAGAGTTTTTCTCAATCATCAACTCTCAGTCGTCATCTGCTCCAACACTATGGAGAAAAAAAACATTTAACTGTGATCAGTGTGGTAAAGATTTAATTTCATCAGTACATCTAAGGCTATGTTTAACACGGAAACGATTCTGAAGAGAAAACGCAAAAGTAGCGTTGCGTCATCACTTTTTATTCTGCGTTTAGACGAGCGTTTTGTGTGGGAAATTTGCGTGCATATGGTAACGCAAAAGTCTGTGAAATTCAATGTAGTATGCACTTCAGGCGGCTAGGAGTGCATATTATAACAACACCAAGTCCACGCGCCTGCGTACAACCTTCACTGTCAAGCAGACTTTTGTGTTTTTACCCTTTACACAGGAACGCGACGGTGGAGCATTTTTAAGATATCCACTCTGGAGGGTGGTTTCACTTTTTGCATTTTAAGCCTCAAAAACGCCGTCGCCGTGTAAACGAAAGGCACATCCGATAAAATATTTTTACGTTTTCACCCGCAAGCGTTCTCGTGTAAACAGGGCCTAAAATCACACCTAAAAGTTCATTCAGATGAGAAGCCTTATGTGTGTTCTCTCTGTGGAAAGAGTTTTTCAAGGCTGGAGAGTTTTAAACATCACCAGAAAACACACAATGAAGTGAGAGATTATATGTGCTTTGACTGTGGGAAGAGTTTTATTATATCTGATGTTCTGAAACGGCATCAAAGAATTCATACTGGAAAAAAACCTTACAAGTGCTCATATTGTGACAAGAGTTTCAATCGGTCTGGAAACCTGAAAAAACAAGAGCGAGTTCACACTGGAGAGAAGCCGTACGACTGTACTCAGTGTGGAAAGAGTTTCACCCACTCAAGTAATCTAGTGACTCATATTAGAAAGCATTGTTCTGTGTCACAGTGAGCAAATGTTTTGTTAGATTCACATAAAGTAAATGTGTAGTTAGTTAACTAATGAACTAGTGTTTCTGTGGAATGCCACAAGATTTGTGTTTTATAAGTTGGAGAACAAGAAAATTATTGAAAAGTTTTTTGTTTTTTTTATTGAATGCTTTACTCAAATAAAAAAATACCAAAATGAAAAGAGACTGGAAAGAAATGCAGAAAAACAACAATCAGTTATATGTTCATAAAAAAATCCCTTAATTTGGTAAAAAAAAAACAATTACTATAACATTTGCAAATTTGTTAACTATATCAATAAACCCGAAAATTATCTGACAAAATGTCTTTTTTTTTGTCTAAAGAAGAAAGGCAGAAAAATGACGCCCCATAATGTGTAGACTATTGTATGTAATTACAATTAATTATACTTATTTTATAACTAATTAAAAACAACCATTTAAGCGTTTTCAGTTAATTGGACTCATTAAAAGTGATTACAATTTTTGTTTACACTGAGTTGTTGTGTGTGTTGATTGTCTCTAGGGCTGCATGTATTCGGGAAAAAATTACATTGCGATATTTTTATTTTTAACCGTTATGAAAACAATTTCACCAGATGACTTGAATAGTTCTATTTGGAAAGAATGAATCATTCTAGAGGGGTGATTTTGAAATGAAGCAAATATGCATAGAAAGTAATAAACAAATTACAAGCAGAGATAAATACAACTTTTTCAGGTAAATCTAACTGTTTTCAGGGCAGTTACGGAGTCAGACATTAAATAATCAAATGTAAAATAACACTGCATAATAGTCTTCCCTGTATAAATTAAAGGAATAGTTCACTTTAAAGAAAAAAAAAACTTTGCTGATAATTTACTTACCCCCATGTCATCCAAGATGTCCATGTCATTCTTTCTTCAGTCGAAAAGAAATTAAGGTTTTTGATGAAAACAATCTATGATTTTTCTCCATAAAATGGACTTCATTGAGTAACAAATGGTTCAAGGTCCAAAAGATTGTTTCAGTGCAGCTTCAAAGGGCTTTAAACGACACCAGACGATGAATAAGGGTCTCATCTAGAGAAACGATCAGTCATTTAAAAAATGAGTCGAAATTTTTTATTTTATTTTGATGAACGAGTTCGAACAGGAGTCACAAACGCGCAACACAGAACAGAGCAAGGCAACTTTTTTTTATTTATTTTTTAAAGGAGCTATCGTTTTGCTTGATAAGACCCTTATTCATCGTCTGGAATCGTTTAAAGCCATTTGAAGCTGCAATGAAACTCTCATTTGGACCTTGAACCATTTGGTTCCCATTGGAGTCCATTATAGCCTATGGAGAAAAATCCTGGAATGTTTTCATCAGAAAAACTTAACCTTCTGGGGTCGACCGTACAAGCTCACTTTTTTCCTCATCAGTGCAAAAGAAACTCAAATTACTCTTTTGATTTTGATCTTACATACATACATACATATAAGTGTTACACATCATTCAAAACTGTTAAAGGTGCCACCTGTAGTAATTGAGGTAAAAATATACCGAAAATGAGCTACACGCATCAAAAGAATGAGAAGAAATAAGTGAAATGATGTCATTAAAAAACTGAAAAGTTATATTGCTGCCGAGATATAAACCTAAATTAGCAGGCTAAATTACTAGCCCCGGCCCGTCAGGTGTCGTAGATACCAGTTTCGGCCATGGGAGGCGGTATGCGGGAGGGCAACATAAACACCGGCCACACACTGCAATAGATGAGTAAGTGGAATGTCTTGTGTGTGTGTGACTTCTGAACCTGAAGCCAGTCGTGTGGAAATACAGCTGATTACTACATTTCAGTTCAGGGAAGAGTTCAAAAAATGATTGGTCGACATACACTCACCGGCCACTTTATTAGGTACCCCATGCTAGTAACGGGTTGGACCCCCTTTTGCCTTCAGAACTGCCTCAATTCTTCGTGGCATAGATTCAACAAGGTGCTGGAAGCATTCCTCAGGGAGTTTGGTCCATATTGACATGATGGCATCACACAGTTGCCGCAGATTTGTCGGCTGCACATCCATGATACGAATCTCCCGTTCCACCACATCCCAAAGATGCTCTATTGGATTGAGATCTGGTGACTGGTGGAGGCCATTTGAGTACAGCGAACTCATTGTCATGTTCAAGAAACCAGTCTGAGATGATTCCAGCTTTATGACATGGCGCATTATCCTGCTGAAAGTAGCCATCAGAAGTTGGGTACATTGTGGTCATAAAGGGATGGACATGGTCAGCAACAATACTCAGGTAGGCTGTGGCGTTGCAACGATGCTCAATTGGTACCAAGGGGCCCAAAGAGTGCCAAGAAAATATTCCCCACACCATGACACCACCACCACCAGCCTGAACCGTTGATACAAGGCAGGATGGATCCATGCTTTCATGTTGTAGATGCCAAATTCTGACCCTACCATCCGAATGTCGCAGCAGAAATCGAGACTCATCAGACCAGGCAACGTTTTTCCAATCTTCTATTGTCCAATTTCGATGAGCTTGTGCAAATTGTAGCCTCAGTTTCCTGTTCTTAGCTGAAAGGAGTGGCACCCGGTGTGGTCTTCTGCTGCTGTAGCCCATCTGCCTCAAAGTTCCACGTACTGTGCGTTCAGAGATGCTCTTCTGCCCACCTTGGTTGTAACGGGTGGTTATTTGAGTCACTGTTGCCCTTCTATCAGCTCGAACCAGTCTGGCCATTCTCCTCTGACCTCTGGCATCAACAAGGCATTTCCGCCCACAGAACTGCCGCTCACTGGATGTTTTCTTTTCGGACCATTCTCTGTAAACCCTAGAGATGGTTGTGCGTGAAAATCCCAGTAGATTAGCAGTTTCTGAAATACTCAGACCAGCCCTTCTGGCACCAACAATCATGCCACGTTCAAAGTCACTCAAATCACCTTTCTTCCCCATACTGATGCTCGGTTTGAACTGCAGGAGATTGTCTTGACCATGTCTACATGCCTAAATGCACTGAAGTTGCCGCCATGTGATTGGCTGCTTAGAAATTAAGTGTTAACGAGCAGTTGGAACAGGTGTACCTAATAAAGTGGCCCGGTGAGTGTACATGAGGAATACATTTTGGTAAGTTGTAGCATATTGTATCTTTCAACAGTGTTTATGTTCTTTTACCATTAGCTAGTAGAGATGATCGGTTCACGTGCGCTATGGATCTGTGGTGTGACATGTACAATTGTGTGACAATTTCTGGAGGTATACTGCCCCCATCTGTTATGGAAAATGAGAAATATTTTTGGATTTAGAAATCCAGATGGCACATTTAAATGTCTTTAACACTCATGTACAGTCATATTAAAAACAAAATGTTGTGTTTTTCGTAAAATAAAGAAAATAAACATGATGCGTGTTCTCCCTTCTCTCTCAATTTGAAGTTCATTCTGAAACGTGACATAAGCTGATCTTTAAGTCAGCAAATACTTGCCACACACACACGTGGGAATTATGTCTTTACAAAGCTTCTCCATTTCTAAATAATGTAAATCATACCAAAAACAAATATTCTCTGTTTAAGTAATCCGTATGAAAGCAACGACATGTTCAGTTCTCCAGGCCGAGCTGATTAGCGCTAATGCGGTCACGCCCACAGCTGCGCGAGCTGTTCAAATTCAAATGATTCACACGCAGGACAGCAGAGCTGTTACCGCCCTCTTCACCTCAAAACAAAGAATCAGCGACTCTGCTTTTCGCTGAGTTTTTAAGTTTTTAAGGTAAGACGCATTATAATATGCATCTTCTGATTGTATATATATATTTTTGACTAGTGTAGTGTTACTAAAGTGTTGCTTTTTAACAATATATAGGCGGCCTGCTATTGTTTTTATCTATTATTATTTTATGCAGCCCTTTACATAGGCTATAACAATGCACAACAAACTTGGTGTTCATATATATTCAATAATTGTAACCAGAAAAATAAAATGTATTCCCAAAATCGTGCAGCCCTATAGTTTCTCTTGATATCAGCTGTTTATTTTTTACAGGAACCAGATCCCACTGATGAGTCCTGCTGACTGCAACATTCATCTCATTCTTTCATCACAGGAGACTCTGTTCATGAACATGGTACAGTGAAAAATCAAACACCTTGGAAATGACAGGTATGTTATTTTTCAGGAATGACAAAGTGTGACTGTTCAAGCCTCTGTTATTTGTCCTTTGTGTATTTTTGGATTATGTTGTGTTGTTAATAAATGCAAACATTCTCTTCTTTTTTAAATCTCATTCTTTGTGCAAGCCTTCTTATAATGATGTAGGGCCCCAGAGCACTTAATAGGGCCATTAGAGGGAGGGTCTTTTGTTTTCTCAGGTGTGAAAAGCAGTAATATTAATGGGTGATTAACGTCTCCCCGCCTAAAGCTATCTTCCCCAAAACACGTCAAACAATTGTAAAAGACTTTATTGTCTTATCTGAATGAGAAGTCAGGAAGATTTTCACATAGTTTTGGAGCCAATACTCTAGGCTATGTGATACAATTTTCAAATGTCTTGTGAAGAAATAATAAGTATGGGTTTTATGACCTTACTTCAGTGACAATTGTTTTTTGTTTTTTCACAAAAAACGCATAAACGTCATTAACTAAAAACGAAAATATTTTGGATTTGGATGACATGGGGGTAAGTAAATTATCAGCAAAAGTGAGGGATAATGTAGAGCTCCACTTCGCGTTGGGGTCATAACCCCTGTTGGGTTTGAATTCGCTATAACAACTTCCTCGCTCTTATCCGCTTATTACTTGGCTACCTGACTAAATAAATCAACAAGTTGATTCTAAATATTGATTTAAAAAGGAGTTTATTGACTTAAAAAACATTGTATTGCTTCCACAAAAGAAAATAGTCCGTTCCGTCTCTACGGTTAGAATCCATGGCAACGCTCTGTTTTTCGGCAACAGTGTGTTATACTTTGCAGCGGTTTGTTATCAAGAAACAACACACTGCATGCTACATTAGAATTCAACCAAGCCATGTAATAAATATAATTACAGTTTTTGTGAATTGCTAAAACACTAAAACCCATTCTCTGAACCAAATTCTCAATAGCCTAAACCAATTTGTGGAATATATCACTCGTTCTGTAAAACAACAAGTTCAGGCAGTTAAAACACTGTTTGCAAATCTCATGTACTCTTTTTTTAAAAACTCTTAACACATTCTCACTCGCTAAAATATTGGCACCCACTTTTTTACGTGTAAAATATCTCTGCAGTATAGTCCTTTAAACTATACTTTTACCTTTAAACTATACCTTTAAAAATATGTTTTGCTAGTCAACCTGTGCATCAACTATTTCAGAAAGGTTTTTTTTTAAGGATGTTATAATCAGAGGTATCAACTTCGTTACCTAACTTAAACGGGACATATCATGCTAAATCCACTTATTTAGCCCTTAAATGCATTTTGTTGTATATTTGGAGTGTTTATAAGTACAGAAAAGAAGAAATTATTCTCTTCAGGTGCTTCGTTTGTATCTTTATATTCTGTTTTGGTCATATTTTGCAAACCTGTTCAAATTTTTCTGTTCTCTAGGACATTTTTTGAACAATTACATTACAGTATTTGCAGCGAAACTGACAATAAGGACATTGACTACCGGCCCAACACTTTGAGCATTCCGCCATTTTATTTCTCGCTCTGATTTTGTTGTCCAAGCTATATATAGTGACATACATGCATACATACGTATATATAATACTTTCCTGTAGAGAGGAGTTTATTTCAGCATCATATAAAATCAACAATAATGATAATAATATTAAAGCAAACGCAGATCTGGTATCGGAAAAGTATCGGTCATCGGCCGATATCCAAAGTCAGGTATCGGGATCGGATCGGAAGTGAAAAAATGTGGATCAGTGCATCCCTAATTGTAATACATCCATATGAAGACGTTGTTCTGCAGGTTCGTCGTCATCTTTTTCAACTCCCTCGCTCTGCCATGAAGCACGTCCTGATTTGGGCTCTGTCCCTGAGACAAATATCTTTATGATGACCCTGGGATAACAACTGCCTCAACCAATCAACGTTTATGATGTCATCACAGTGTGCCCCCCGTTGAGTCCACCAAAAAAAAAAAATAATAATAATAATACAAAACACACCAACAAGCGCACAAGTTACAAGGTAAGACCAATGGCTTCTTACATTCTCCTATTAATTAACAGCAGTCTTGTACCACGACTAAACATAGCCTTGTTTTTAGAATAATGTTAGCATTTTTCCACCATTGAAGTAACTTAATGTAACGCTAATAATAACAGGACGTGCTTAACAGTAAAAGCAGCAATTGATCAGCATCGTTAAAGGCATACAAAAACTTTGTAAAGCACAATCAAGTTTTCACACTATATTCCAAGACTTCTAAAGTCATTCAATAGCACAATGTGAGGTAAATGAATATTTAAGTCGTTAAGTTAAAGTTAACGGAAAGTCATCTCTCCTCAGTCATTCCCCATTCAGTATTCAAACAGCGTGTTGCGTTCGGTTGCGACAGTATTACGACGACACTCTCTTCAAGATCAATGTTTGCATTATTATACTTTATTTGTAGATAAAGCATAATAAAATGACTTTATCTTGCTGGAGTTTATTGCCGTTTCTAAACCATATTCCTTTCTCCCGGGTGTCTGTAAGATTACAGCACTGGAGTCGAGTGCTATGAATTGTTCTTCATGCGCACTGTAACTGAAATTTAAAACTGTTAAAAGAAAAGTCTCAAAAAACTGTTGCATAAATAGAATACACTAAGCATTAGTGCTGCTGCTGCACGACTAATCATTATCACAATCGTAATAATAGTGTCAAACCTATGCGATTATATAACGCAAAATGCCGCAATTTTTTTTATAAAATAAACAAATTAGGGCTGTTAACACAGCATCTCTTCTTTTTTGTCATCTTTTGACTAATGTGGAAGTCAAAAGAGAGCCCGCATATCGCAATTGCAATATTGACCTTAATAATCGCAATGAAAAAGATGACGACGAACCTGCAGAACAACGTCTTCATATGGATGTATTGCAATTAGGGATGCACCGATCCACATTTTTTCACTTCCGATCCCGATACCTGACTTTGGATATCGGCCGATACCGATACTTTTCCGATACCAGAAAGAAATGTTTTACTTTGTTGGTTAAATTATGTGGAATCATTAATCCTTTCTTTAAAAATAAGGAAATCAATACATAGGTAATTGCTAAAAATATATTATTCTCCAATTAATGTGTGTGTGGGGGGAGGGGTTATTTCATTACCACAAAGTACATTCAGAATTACATTAATGTAAACAAAAGAAAACGTAGTACAGCCTAGTAAGTTGGCTAACAGTTACAGAAATAACTTTAGAGACTTTTTTAAAGCTGTCCTGTTATCCGAATGGTTTTCTTGATAGGCTATACATTCTGATTATACGTTGAAGAATAAAAAAGAGGTTTGTTTTTACTCTATATTTGCATTTATGGATATGATATTTACTGAAAAATGTTAAGACTTAAGCTGTCTCGCAAATCAGAAAACTAAATGAATCCAGCCCTTTGAGAGACTCAGCTCAAAGGCCGTTTAGCGCCCTCTGGACAGATCGGCTTGTGTGCATTTGTGAATCAAGACTGCGGAACAACAGTCTCAAAAGTCACGTGATTCGCTGTGCATGAAATTACAGGTACAGATAAAGCGCTTGTGGATTGTAAGCATAGCAATGTGAGTAAGCACAATACTGCGTGATTGCTGTGTGTGTGGATCTCTTGCGTGCATCTGTGGATTGCTATGTGTGTGTGGATCTTTCGCGTGCATTTGTGGATTTATTTGCATGTGTGGATCTGTCGCGTGCATTTGTGGATTGGTTTGCATGTCTGGATCTCATGGTGTGCATTTGTGGATTACTATGTGTGTGTGGATCTGTCACGTGCATTTGTGGATTGCTTTGTGTGTGTGTGTGGATCTGTCATGTGCATTTGTGGATTGATATGCTTACATGTGGATCTCATGGCGTGCATTTGTGGATTGATATGCGTACGTGTGGATCTCATGGTGTGCATTTGTGGATTGCTTTTTTGTGTGTGGATCTGTCTTGTGCATCTGTGGATTGATTTGCGTGTGTGGATCTCTCACGTGCATTTGTGGATGAGTGCGTGTGCATGCGGGTCTCTCGCGTGCATTTCGTGGAAGGTTTTGAGACTGTTTTCACTCCAGTAATCTTGAGGCTGACAAAATTCCTGTAAAATTGGCCAGGTTTCACAGACAAGCCCTGCTATCATGGAAATTGGTATATAAACACAATTTTTCACCACACAACTATTTCATATGGAATAACAAAGACATACTTTTAAAAACAAATCACTATTCTATCGCTCTTGGTTCAATGAAGGGATTATAGAAATGCAAAAGAATCTTGTTCAGCAGTTGTCGTTTACATTTTGACTAGTGTAAAGGTACAAAATATCCCAAAACTACTAGGCCAGTGTTATATATATTGTTAATGCCCTCTGAAATCTGTTTTATTTTTTCCAAAATTCCGTTTTTTTGTTTTTTCCGTTTAAATTTTTGGGAATTAATTATTTTTTTACCCTTGACTGTTATTTTAGTCGATAAAAAGAGTGTGCTTTAAAGGAGTAGTTCACTTTAAAAAAACTTTTGCTGATAATTTACTCAACCCCATGTCATCCAAGATGTCCATGTCTTTCTTTCTTCTAGTCGAAAAGAAATCAAGGTTTTTGATGAAAACATTCCAGGATTTTTCTCCATATAATGGACTTCATTGGGTACCAAACGGTTCTAAGTCGACAACCAGCAGATATGAGAGAAACAGACCTGATTTTATGATGCGTTTTGTTTCTGTTGTGTGTAACGTTACAGCAGTCATCAATGAGGGGCTGCTGGCTATACTTGTCGTTTTGTATTTGTTCATTTTACTATTAAAATGTTTAACCCTCTAGGCTTCTAAAGATGCAATCCAAAAATGAATTGTTTAATTTGCACAATAAAATCAAGGAGATGATTCTGAATTGTTAAAGGGTCAAGTCAAGTCACATTTATTTATATAGCGCTTTTCACAATACAGATTGTATCAAAGCAGCTTCACAGTGATAACATGACAGTAGTACAACACAGATAAATAATATTGTTAAATGTTAAATAAACCCAACTAAGCAAGCCAAAAGCAAGGCAAAGCAAGGCGACAGTGGCAAGGAACCAAAACTCCATCAGATTGGATGGAGAAAAAACCTTGGGAGAACCCAGGCTCAGTCGGGGCCAGTTCTCCTCTGGCTTACATTCATATTGTTTTTATATAAATATTAAATATAAATATTGTTTATATATAATACGGAGCCATAACATATCGCCAGCGTTGAGTCGTCTCTTCACAGGCGTTGGGGCATCTGAGATCCCCGTGAGAGGCTGGATACAAACTGGACCTGACGAACGCCATTTTTCTCGGGACAAACGTCCCGAGATAACAGCAGAAAGGCAGATGGAAAATAATTAGCATAGCTGATGTTCAGAATGATTTCCATTATACAAGAGTCGGTGTTAGAAAATCACTATCTCACAAACTCTCCGCAAGCCAACCATACGTGCCGAACGTGTCGACCCGTTTGTCTAAAAGGCTGTCGAGCCCCACTGGTGCGTTAAGCAGTTTCAGCGGCAAACGGTTCTGTATGGCATAACAGAGGACTAAAAAGGTAAGCATTATGTGAATGCTTGACTGAAGAGATGCGTCTTTAGTCTAGTTTTAAACTGTGTCAGCGAGTCAGAGCCTCGTACCGTATCGGGAAGGCTATTCCAGAGTTTTGGAGCTAAATGCGAGAACGCCCTCCCTCCTTTAGTGGACTTAGATATCCTAGGAATGACCAGAAGCCTTGAATTTAGTGATCTTAAAGAACGCGGTGGATTGTAGGGCGAAAGAAGGTCCGTTAAGTACATTGGAGCTAAACCATTTAGGGCTTTATAGGTCAGTAGTAGTATTTTGTAGTTGATACGGAACTTAATAGGTAACCAGTGTAGAGATGATAAAATCGGTGTAATATGATCGTATTTTCTTGACCTAGTAAGAACTCTAGCGGCTGCATTTTGGACTAACTGTAGCTTGTTTATTGAGGATGCAGGACAACCGGCTAATAAAGCATTACAGTAATCTAGTCTCGAGGTCATAAATGCATGTACTAACTTTTCTGCATCAGAAACAGATAGCATGTTACGTAGCTTAGCAATGTTTCGAAGGTGGAAAAAGGCTGTTCTTGTAACATATGAAATATGATTTTCGAAAGAACAAGTTGCGGTCTAGTATAACACCCAGGTCTTTTACTGTAGTGGATAAAGTAACAGGACATCCATCTATATTAAAGTTGTATTGTAAGAGGTTTTGTGAGTAGTTTTTTGGACCAATAAGTAATACCTCCGTTTTATCTGAATTTAATAGCAGGAAATTACGCGTCATCCAGCATTTTATATCTTTGAGACACTCGGTCAATTTAGATGAGTTAGTGTTTTCGTCTGGTCGTGATGAAATATATAATTGAGTATCATCAGCATAACAGTGGAAGTTAATTCCATGTTTTCTTATAATATTACCAAGTGGCAGCATATATATTGAGAATAGCAGAGGGCCTAAAACCGATCCTTGCGGTACTCCATAGTCTACTGGCGTTATCTTTGATTTTTCCCCATTTAAACAAACAAAATGAGAACGGTCCGATAAGTACGATCTAAACCAGCTTAATGCCTGTCCCTGAACACCAGTGTAGTTTTGTAGTCGATCCAAGAGTATTTTATGATCTATAGTGTCGAACGCAGCGCTAAGATCAAGTAGGACTAGTATTGAGATACAGCCTTGGTCAGAAGCTAGAAGTAAATCATTTGTAATTTTAACTAGCGCAGTTTCTGTACTATGATGCGGTCTGAATCCTGACTGGAATTTTTCATAGATATCATTTTCTTGCAAAAAAGAGCACAATTGAGCGGACACAACTTTTTCTAGTATTTTTGACATAAATGGAAGATTTGAAATGGGTCTGTAATTTGCTAAGTTATTTGGATCTAATTGCGGTTTCTTAATGAGAGGTTTTATTACTGCCAGCTTGAATATTTTTGGAACATGACCTAAAGATAAAGACGAGTTAATAATATTGAGGAGAGGCTCTTCCACTACAGGTAACACTTCTTTCAGTAGTTTAGTGGGTATTGGATCTAATAAACATGTTGTTGGTTTAGAAGCAATGATAAGTTTATTTAGCTCTTCCCGTCCTATCGTTGTAAAGCAGTGTAGTTGTTCTAGAGGGGCCATAATTGAGGCTGAATCATAAGACACCATAGAGGATTGTACATTTATAATTGTGTTTTGGATGCTTTCTATTTTCTCATTGAAGTAATTCATAAAGTCATTACTGCTAAACTGTAACGGTATATTTTGCTCTGGTGATGTCTGTTTATTTGTTAGTCTAGCCACGGTGTTAAATAAAAACCTTGGATTATTTTGGTTATTTTCTATTAGTTTGCGGAGATGCTCAGCCCTGGCTGTTTTTAGAGCCTTTTTATAACGTGACATACTGTCTTTCCACGCGATTCTAAAGACCTCTAAATTAGTTTGTTTCCATTTACGCTCTAAGATACGAGTTTCTCTCTTGATAGCATGCGTATCACTGTTGTACCAGGGTGCTTTAGTTTTCTCTGTAACCTTTTTTAATCTAATTGGTGCAACAATATCTAATGTACTAGTGAAAATGGTGCTCAAACTGCTAGTCATTTCCTCTAATTCATCTGTTTGTTTGGGTTCATTTAGCAGCTTAGATAGATCAGGTAAGCTATTTGAGAATCTATCTATAGTGGTTGGAAGGATTGTTCTGCCTTTTCTATAACGTGGCGCAACATGACATATTTCAGCAGTACGTATTATGCAAGTCACCATGTAATGATCAGTGACATCATCGCTTTGCGGTATAATATCTATATCAGTTGGACTGGTTCCATATGATATAATTAAATCTAGTGTATGATTTAGACGATGAGTGGGGCCACTGACATTTTGTTTGACCCCAAAGGAGTTTAATAAGTCTGTAAACGCAGCCCCTAAAGCATCATTTGTATTATCTACGTGTATGTTGAAATCTCCAACAATTATTGCTTTATCGACATTCATCAATAGAACCGAGAGAAAGTCTGCAAACTCCTTTAGGAATTCAGCATATGGCCCTGGAGGTCTATATACAGTAGCCAAGGCTAGAGATAATATGGATTTCTTTCTTACATCTAAGAGTGTAACATTTAGCACAATTACTTCAAAAGAATTAAACTTGTGACCTGTTTTCTGAGTAACATTAAAAATATCTTTATAGATTGTCGCAACACCACCGCCGCGACCGATCAGACGAGGCTCATGCTTATAACAGTATCCTGGTGGACTAGACTCATTTAGACCAAAATACTCATTTGGTTTAAGCCAGGTTTCAGTAAGGCACAGAACATCAAAATTATTATCTGTGACCATTTCATTTACAATAACTGCTTTAGGTGTGAGCGATCTAATGTTTAGAAGACCTAGCTTTAAAAATTGTTTTTGTTCACTGATATTTAGATTTTCTGGTTTAATTACAATAAGATTTTTGCTAGATCCTGCACTAGATTTATTGTTTGGCTTCACTAAACGAGGAATGGACACAGTTTCTATGTAACGCTCCACACTATGCATATTAGTTAAGTTTGGACAACAGAGGCTGCGATTTGGACTTTGACTTACCAGTCATCTGGTGCGTAACGTCTCGGAGATGTTGTCCGACAGAACACCCGCTTCGATTCTGCTGGGTGGAGTCCGTCTGCCCGGTACAGCCTGGGTCGCTCCCAAAACAGATGCCAATTATTTACAAAGAGCAGTTTCTGTTCATTACACATTAACATTAGCCATTCATTAAGTGCAAAAAGTCTACTGAACCTTTCCTGTCCTTGTCTGTACGTGGGAAGCGGTCCGGACACGATGATCGTTGCTTTAGGCGCTGTGGTGCGTACCGTCTCGATCAGGCTCATGTAGTCCTTCTTCAGAACCTCGGTCTGCCGCAGCCTGATGTCGTTCGCTCCCGCTTCCAGCACAACAGCTCCGATGCGCGTGTCACCGCCCACGATCTCGGGAACCTGAGCGGCGATATCAAGAACACGGGCACCGGGGAAACAGAAAGTGCGTACATCACCTTTACCCGAAGTAGCGCGGACATGACGGACCATGGATGTCCCGATGATCACGGCGTCATCGCGTTCCGGCTCGCGAAGAGGGGAGAAGCGGTTCCGAGTGGAGATCTCGAAGACCGGGAGGGGCGGAGAGGTAGCTCTGGTCCTGGCTCGTGTCCTCCGCTGCGTGATCCATGCTCCATGGTGTTGTAACGGTGCCGGAGTGAAAGAAGGCCGGGCTGATCGGGTCGTCCTGGGCAGAGAGAGCATACGGAGTAGATGAAGAAGGACTCACAGAGTTAACGTTACTAACCACTGATTTGTGAGCGTCGGCGCGTGAAGCTTCAAGCGTTGAACGCCGATCCAACAGCTCGGCTTGCTTCATCAGCAGACCACGGATCTGCTTCTCGACGAGTTCCAGCTCCTGTTTCACCGTGAAGAGCTCGAATGTGTCCTCACCTGCACACAGAGGTAACATTAGACACTCATCTGATTTGTTCGCCATTATAAAAGATGAACAGTAAATTAATATCCCGACTAATTTAGGACTGAAATGCCGGATACAACCCGTATCTTTTCAGTGAAACGGGTGTAAAATGAGACGGCCGATAGGCGAAGGGCCACGCGTGGAATGCTAGCGGGCTAAAGGCTAGTAGCCTAGATTCGGAAAATTGGATCTAAGTAGCGATATCAAAGCAATCCAATTGTTTTTTATAAGGAATAGTATCGAGGATAAGTTCACATGATAGAAAAATAGAAAGTGCTAGTTTATAAATGAGTGGTAAAGAAGAAAATCAAGGATTAATGAAGAAATTCTCTCGGAGCTACAAACACAAATACAGATCGCACGCGTATGCGCCGTAAAGGCAGGTTCTCACAGCAAATGCCTATGCCCCGTTGATGCAGGCTCTAAGCAAAGCAAGTGAGAAGCCTTGAGTCAGCGTCTCGATCAGCGAAGGGCCACGCGTGGAATGCTAGCGGGCTAAAGGCTAGTAGCCTAGATTCGGAAAATTGGATCTAAGTAGCGATATCAAAGCAATCCAATTGTTTTTTATAAGGAATAGTATCGAGGATAAGTTCACATGATAGAAAAATAGAAAGTGCTAGTTTATAAATGAGTGGTAAAGAAGAAAATCAAGGATTAATGAAGAAATTCTCCGGAGCTGTTGTGTGTGTGTGTGCTCTCAGTCTCTGCATGCGCCCGCATCTCAGTTCTCGCTTGCATCTCTCGTTAACATGATAAAAGATATCATATCTTTTAGTTTGTGCGTTTTGATTTTTTTTCTGCGCATTTCAGCATACCATGCATCCATCCTCTCAATGGCTAAGTTCCAGCAGTTTACGCACGCATATCACAAAAGCTCAATCATTTCAATGTCACATGAACATGACAATGGGTTCACTGTAATAAAATGGCCCCCACAGTCTCTACAGATCTCAAGCTAATAGAGCATCTTTGGGATGTGGTGGAATGGGAGGTTCATGCCCTCGATGTGGAATCCCACAAATCTCCATTAACTGCAAGATGCTACTACTATTCAATATGGACCAACGTGGTCTCAGAGGATGCTGTTCAGCACCTCTGTTGAATCAGATGCCACGTAGAGGTTCTGAAGGCAAAAGGGGGTCAACACAGTGTTAGTATGGGTGTTAGTATGGTGTTCCTGACTGATCCTTTAGGTGAGTGTGTGTGTGTGTGTGTGTGCTGTGTGTGTGTGTGTGTGTGTGTGTGTGTGTGTGTGTGTGTACGCGCGCGCGCGCGCGCGCGCGCGCGCGCGCGCGCGCGCGCACACACACGCGCGCGCGCGCGCGCGCGCGCGCGCGCGCGCTCACCGGCCACTATCTCAGGTTGCCCCATGCTGGTAACGGGATTCGACCCCCTTTTGCCTTCAGAACTGCCTCAATTCTTCGTGGCATAGATTCAACAAGGTGCTGGAAGCATTCCTCAGGGAGTTTGGTCCATATCGACATGATGGCATCACACAGTTGCCGCAGATTTGTCGGCTGCACATCCATGATGCGAATCTCCCGTCTCCACCACATCCCAGAGATGCTTATTGGATTGAGATCTGGTGACTGTGGAGGCCATTTGAGTACAGCGAACTCATTGTCATGTTCAAGAAACCAGTCTGAGATGATTCCAGCTTTATGACATGGCGCATTATCCTGCTGAAAGTAGCCATCAGAAGTTGGGTACATTGTGGTCATAAAGGGATGGACATGGTCAGCAACAATACTCAGGTAAGCCGTGGCATTGCAGACGATGCTCAATTGGTACCAAGGGGCCCAGAGAGTGCCAAGAATATTCCCCACACCATGACACCACCACCACCAGCCCGAACCGTCTGATACAAGGCAGGATGGATCCATGCTTTCATGTTGTACACGCCAAATTCTGACCCTACCATCCGAATGTCGCAGCAGAAGTCGAGACTCATCAGACCAGGCAACGTTTTTCCAATCTTCTATTGTCCAATTTCGATGAGCTTGTGCAAATTGTAGCCTCAGTTTCCTGTTCTTAGCTGAAAGGAGTGGCACCCGGTGTGGTCTTCTGCTGCTGTAGCCCATTGCCTCAAAGTTCCGACGTACTGTGTGTTCAGAGATGCTCTTCTGCCCACCTTGAGCTGCAACGGGTGGGTGATTTTGAGTCGCTGTTGCCCTTTCCCAATCAGCTCTGAACTCAGTCTGGCCATTCACACCAGAAATGGAAGTACTCAACATGAACATTTGGTTGTACGTCCAGAAGGAGAGATCAAGCATGCAAATTCAAGCACCAGCTTCAATCAAAACTCAAATCAAATCAAAACTCAATCAAAAATCAAAACAGTTGATCAAAACTCGTTTTGAATTTATTTGTCGGCCACATTTCCCTTTAAATGAAACATTTATGCTTTTTTTTTTTTTGGCTATGAGGATTACATTATGAAGTACCGTGCAGTGCAGCCTTTCAAATTTGCCGGGGCAGTGACAAGCACCTCTCGCTGACCTCCTTGGTCGCTTCAGCTGGTTTCAGTCAGTCAGCTCTGAACGAAAAGGTAGGCTAGTGCATTTTGTCCCTCTCTGCTATTATAGTTTTTCAAGATGTCGGAACGACATGGAGGCATCCATGAACTTACCCGTACCATGTAAATAAAGATGAGAATTTTTTTCGCTTACAGGGAAAAGTCAGAACATTGGTGGAGCTAATTTTACACCAATGAGGTCATATTTCTGAATAAAGACATTGATTTTAGCTATTAAAATACTTTTTAAAAAACTTCTGTACCTTTAATTTCAAATGTGTAAATTACAAAACAGCATTTTCAACTGAATGAATCTACACATGAGAAATCTTCAGAAGTCAACTTCATTGGTCAATGGGGTTCCTGAGAATATTTAATTTCCCTTAAAACCAAAGACGGAGTTTAATGACACCAGCTTGCGACGTACCCCCTAAAATCAAATACTCTAAATGATTTACATTACACTTTTCAAAGAATAAAAATATATCTTCATATCTTTTTGTTCTAGTCTCTTTAATACACAACGAAACAAGATAATCATGCTACCAAATACATCAGATTTTAAAAAATTCAACTAAACAATGATTTTAAAAAAAATAAAGAAAATTTGACAGACCTGCAGAAATGCATGTTGATACAAGTTCCAGGCATACAGCAAACAATGTTCAGAGAAACCTAATATTGCTGTAATCTCTGCGCAGTCTCAATCACAAACGCAAAACTTTGTGGTGGGTGATACATTTATTTATATTTATTAATATCATGGTTTCATTTTGTATTTGTTTGTTTGTTGTTAATTAATACTAATTTTGAACTAACTCTTCAATATCCTGCACAAAATTAAAGAGTTGAGTGTGCTAATGGTGTTGTCTGACCCCAAATAATCAGATAATGCATAATGGGGTGTTCACAAGCTACAATGAGATAGTCTACTGCATGTTATGTGTGTAAATAGTAGTGCTTAAATCTTTGGGTGTATTTTTACACGCCAACATATTTTGTCACACCATAGCGATGCAAAGTACCATACTCTAGCAGTGTTTATAATAAATAGACAAAAGTGTGCAAATTATGGTTTTATTAGCCTACTATTACTATTCATAAGTCACTGTTTCACATTTTGGTTTTAGGTAAAGACTGTTCTTTGATAGCTGTCAACATTCAGTTTTTATAGGAATAAATGACCATTACGATTTTAAGTGATGGTCTTCCTGTTTGAGAAAGTTTGACTAAATTGATTCTGTGTTTAGTGCAACTTACCCTCTATGTTGGAGTAGTATGAAGCTGCAACTCGGAGACCTGCATCTACAGTCCCCCTGCACCCAGAGTCCCGCATTCTCAGACCCCTCGTTTTTCGAGACAGCGCCTCCCATCAGATTGTATCGGATAAGTGAAGAACATGTGAAGAACTTAAGCCAAGAACGTGAGTAGGCTATCTTCAATTTTATTTCAGCGAATCGTAGCAGCCTACTCGTTTGATTTATGTTTTAATAAAACTAATTTAGCTAATCGATACAACATATGAATAGTCCATTGAATATTTGTAAAGTTAGTTTGTAACAAGATTTGAGCCGTTAACGTACGTCTTTTCCGCCCTCTCCCCGAAAATATTTAGATAGCTAACGTTTATAATTTAGCTTTGAAACATCATAAGACATGTGCTATCGGTCCTATGTTGTAGGCTATTCCAGGGTACACCATACATTGATGGAGTTGCCCTGCCAAACCCAGCAACATCATTTTATGATTATGCAAAGTGACTTATGAGGGGTTTTTTTTATGCAATTGAAGACAAAAAGTGAAGTCATGAACACAATTTTTCTTCCCTTTTCTTAACAGCAAGATGATGTTTTAGGTGATCATTAAATAAAGTACAGAATTGTTTATTATTGGTGTTTTGTCTATTCTGATTTGTTTTGCTTTCGCATTCAAAATATCAAAAAAAATATTTTGTAATGTTAGCATGGTAATGTTAATTAGACCATTATAGGTTGAACTGAAAGAAAAATTGGAATTTGAATAAAAAATATATAAAAAAACATTGTAGCAATATAATATCACATACTATTTTTCTGAAGATAGTTTAATCTGCAATTGTATCCCTTTTTATCAGTAACAATTATTTTTTATATTTTTTTTGCACATGCATTAAGCAGGGAACGCAAATATTTATCTGGATAATTTATTTGGAGACTGCAATATTGCATCTCTATTGTTTTTAATTGCATTTGGATAATCGTGCGCTGTACTCTGTGTGCCGGTGTTATTCCATCTTTTGAACAGCAGGAGGCGCTGTGTTCGGAAAACGAGGGGTCTGAGAATGCGGGACTCTCGGTGGGGGACTGTAGATGCAGGCTCCGAGTCTGCAGCTTCATAATATTGCTATGTTGTGGAATCACACAAAGTTTTCACGTGACGTCACGCCACTGCTGCGTTGCCATGGCGCGAACGCAGATGGAGGGCAGGAAGTGAATTTCTATATTAGGAAGCACTATAACACACTCAAATGCCTATGTTTTGCCTCGTTTATGGTTGCGCAAATCGATCAAACCACGAAGAGTTTTTATTGTGTGCCAAAAGTTGTTGTTCATAAGGGGGAAAATACAAGAAATTGACAGAAAAACACTGGTAAAAAATGCCTTGCAAACCTAACTTACGTCTGCGGTCGGCAGGAGCCGAATGGGAAAATGCCCATGTGTTTGTAGTGTGCAGTGATCACTTCGTCAAATGTGAGTTAATACATTATTTATGTGGCTTATAATTACATTATTCAGGTGTTTAAATACACTTATGTGGCTGTTTGTGTAACGTACCAGTTTCCAAACTTTGTAAAGTCAAAGCTTGTCTGTAAGACGAGTTAGTTGCTGATTTCTACAGCCTCGATGGCAGGCAAATCTTTCAATTCAGTTGAAAATCGGTCCTCTTCATAACTTAAGGATCACGTCCAACATATGTTTCGATTTTCTGTTTATATATTTCTCTTGTAATAGCGTCTAAAGTAGTACAGTACGGATTTTCCTCCATCTCGTCCATTGCGCTCTTTACTCCTTGCCCTCCATCTGCAGTCCGTACGTAAACACAATCACGTGACTGCAAACCACCTATTAACATATGCTGTTAATATAAGTAAGTGTTGCTTACTTAAGTTACTTACCAATTACTTAAGTATTAATTACGAAAAGTAAGCGCATGCTGCTTTAGACTTAAACTGTTGCTTTGAGAGATGCATACAGTATTAATTAAAGCTTGAGGTTGTTAAACAAAGTTTGGTAAAACCTGCAGATAACATTGCACAAAGTAAATTCTAGTGATCAACATGCTAAAAAGTAAATACGAAATGAGCCATACAGAAAAGCCACTTGTGATCAGTTTTGCAAGTTTGTAATTGACATTTTATATACTAGTCGATCATACCGTTTACATCAGGCTTCTTTTGTTTTTGTACAGTTGGCAAACAATCGACGGTTACTGAATGAACCTTCTGTTCTCTCTAGATGAGGGAACGAGTATTGCGTAAGCTAGCTTGCGCTACGGGAAGATTCATCTTTTCTGAGAAGTTGAAGCCAAAAAATTATCCTATAATTTTGTATCGCAATGTCAACGCAGTTCACTGCAGCAGACCATGAGCGGGCTAGCTAGCAGCTCATTGGTTCGCTCAGGGAGAACTGCTACAGCCTATGAGGGAACTCGGTTGAACTCGTGACCAATGAGAAGCAACACGCTCTCATCGCAGTCAGAGCCCGCCAAACGGAGTGGCCCAAGTCTATGATAAGCGAGTTTCCGCTGTTTTCCGGTTTTCATTGAATGAAGCGAGAACACTGGTAGCACGCAAGACGCCGGGAAGCGATACTCGTTTCCCTCATCTAGAGAGAACCGAGGTTACGTTCAGTGGAACCGATTCGTTCTCTGAGAGAGGTCTCTCGTATTGGTCAGCTGGTTACGCTCCAGAACACCTAGTCAACGCCGTGCCGCGCTAGGCATCCACAATGAGTCCCGGGGGAGGGGATCCCGGGGACCCTCATAGTGGGAAAATAATGTACGTGACATAAAAAGGGCCAGCAAGCGGGCCGGTGATAGTGTCAGTACGTAAGCACATGAGGGAAGAACAAGCGGCACGCCGGTTGTATGAGTGTGACTCCCAATGGTGCAGCTCAACATAAGAGCTGAAGCATACTAGGCTGCTCATAAGCAGTTGCCTGCAGATGTAAAATCTGACAAGGTGGAAGGGGAAGCCCCTCCCGCTGCCACGCATATGTCTGAATGGAAAAGCCGCTGGACCATGCCCACGGTGAGGCCATGCCTCTGTTGGAATGAGCCCTGATGCCCAAAGGGCATGAGCAGGTCTTTTGATGCATTAGCAGAAGCCAATGGCGTCCACAATTCGACTCTGGGATAGAGGCGTCTGTTTCGAAAGAGGTGGCCAGACCCTTTGGTGTCGCTCACCGAACGGAGACAAAAAAGCTGCTCAGAGCGTCTGAACAGCGGCAGCGCGATGAGTGTACAATCTCAGAGTCCGAACCGGACAAAGAAGATTGGCGTCACATTCGTTATCGGGGAATGGGTAGAGACCGATAGGGGAAAAACCTGATCCCTGAACGGGGTACCCAAGCGCTTCGGGGACATATCCAGTGTCTAGGTTTG